>BQNB010018163.1:1447-62236 GCA_026074375.1 Tanacetum coccineum | reverse complement strand
ATTGGTTGAAACAACTGATCCCAATCATCTCTTATTGGTGGCAAGCAAGGTTGTTGAGAAACAGGATTTGAACCGAGTCCAGTACTGGATGTAGCAGGAGTCATATAATGAAGCCCGGGTCCTGAACTAAATTGTTCAGAAGCCATTGCTGTTAGTTTATCAAATGTTACATGAATTGTTTTAGAAATTATCTGGGTCCTTCTGTTGTAGATTCTGAACGCTTTCTTTGCAGGCGCGTAAGCAACGAAAATCCTAATGTCTGCTTTTGCATCAAATTTACCCAGATCCTTATGGTCATTGGTAGGATAACAAAGTGAACCAAATACATGAAGGAATGATAAGTCTGGTTTCTTGTTTTGCATAAGCTCGTATGGAGTTTTGTTGTATCAGTGACGTATCAAAGAACGGTTTTGGGTGTAACAAGCTGCATTGATAGCTTCGGCCCAGAGAAATAATGGAGCTTTAGAAAATATCAGCATTGTTCGAGCGGCTTCTACAAGAGTCTAATTTCGCCTTTCGAAAACACCGTTCTGCTGAGGAGTGCGAGCTACAGAAGTTTGATGCGAGATGCCAACATTTTCATAAAATTCCCTAAGTGTCTGATTGCAAATTCGGTTCCATTATCTGTTCGAACATTCCAGACAGTGGCATTCAAATGAACTTGTATGTTTTTAGTACATTTGATGATGGTCACAGGAGCTTCATCTTTTGTCTTCAAAAATCTGACCTAGGTAAATCTTGAGTAATCGTCGACTATCACTAAGATATACCTTTTCTCGTTAATACTAGCCACACGCATTGGGCCACACAAATCCATATGCAAAAGATATAGTTTCTCTTGGTTAGTGTCTTCAGCTTTGGGTTGATGAGAGGATTTTTTGCTTTTCCCTAATGCACATGCTGAACACAAATGATCTTTCTAAAATTTAAGTCTAGGAATTCCTCGTATAAGACCGTCTTTAGCTAGCTTGTTCAAAGTACCAAAGTTGAGATGAGATAATCGTCGATGCCATAACCAGCTCTTAGTCTTTGATGCTTTGGATAGAAGACATATCAGAGATGATTTAAGTATGTCATCAAGAGAAATTGTGTACAAATTTGTGTCTCTGGACCCTGAAAGTAGATCAACACCTTCTAAATTACGAATAAAGCAAGTTTTTTCTGAAATGCAACTTCAAGATCCGCATCACAAAATTGACCAACATAAAACAAGTTATGTCCAAGTCCTTCAACGTAGTATACACTTGAGATAACAATGTTTCCCAGCTGATAGTCACCATACCCCATAATCCTTGCAATTTTGTCGTTCCTGAATCTAACAGTACCCAGAAATTTATTGACAAAGTTCATGAGCTGAGAGCGATTCCCTGTCATGTGTTTTGAACATCCGGAGTCCATATACTAGAGTACAATCTGGACAGCCTGTCATGACAAGAGAAGAAGACGATGGAATATCTGTTGCATTGGATCCTCAAATTTAATTGGCTTCCGAGTGGTTAGCATTCCTAGATTCTGCAATCTTAGCTATTTTACTCGAACCTATGTTTTTAACATTTTTGGGTTTCCTGCTATAGACTTTAATCTCTGGTTTTTGTATTTCATCTGAATGGGAAGTGGTTTGCTTAGGAGGCACTACTACGTTAGCTGAAGTTATCCTAGTTAAAGGGCATGGATGTTACAACTATAGTGATGTTATGCCTGTTGGTTTCCACTATATAAGTCATTTTTTTTTTTTGTTGTTATGTTTTTTTTTTTTTTAATCTTTAGTGATACATGACCGTATATTTACAATTATTTTTGTTTTTTTTTTTTCCTTAGCAGGATTTAGCACGACTATTCATCATTTTCCAACAAATCAAGAAGACACGTATCATGAACACCATCAAATATAGATTTCTTACAGGTAGCACAATTCATGGTTCGGGAATTTGCTTTTTTAGTGATGCTTAACATCAACATCACGAATAGGTTCAACAACATTATTCTTTTTATTAACTTTCCTAGGTTGGGCTTCTAGTTTATTCTTCATGTTCCTACTTGGTGTTCACGAGATCCTATCATTCTTTTTATTTCCTATAGGCTTTGATCTGCAATTACTAGTAGAACACTTCAATCCTGTAGGAGACAACACAAGTGTGTTAGAATCTGATGTTGTAGATGACTCTACCTGTTTAAAGTCGCTTGAGGATGTAAGAGGTTCAACAAACCTAACTTTCTTGACCTTGTTTTTGGTTTTGACATCAACCTTTTTCTCATTAAGTTTAATCGCATTAGGGTAAGTATCTCGAACATATACAAGTAACTCCTAAATTCGTTGGGCATGCTTACAGGCAAAGTCTAACTCTTTATCTAAAGGTTGTTTTGCTTTAGCTTGTTCGACTATTCCTTGAAGAATATAAGCTTGTTCCCGAGTGTACTTAAGGTAATTTATGTGAGCTTCCCTATTTTGCAATAACCTAGGAGCTAAAGGTTCTAATTCTTGCTTGAACATGCCTGAAATAATAGTGTAGGCAAATGGTGTTTGTGCAGCAATATCAACAATTTATTTTCCTTTTAATTTTCATAAATCATTTTTCAATGATGTTATCACAATATACAATTATCTTGAATTGAGTTTTAAATCCTCATTTTAAGCAGATTTTAAGTTCATTTTATAATTAAGAGTCACTTGTTCTTTTGTCACGAACAGTGTCTTTTTGATTTTGAGTCAACTGCTCTTTAATAACCTGTTTCACTTATGATTAATTGTATTACAAAGAACGCTCGTTTTCCGATAGATTTTTGCCAGATATTCTCGAGTTCTAATTTTTGGTCTCAATTTTTCCTTCATTCATATTTGTCATTCTCTTATGGTCTTTTCTCGCATTAATTTTTATATTTTCCTTCAATTACATATGTGTTGTGTCGTTGTTTGTAGCTGAGCCTTTCAAAAATCCATTATTCTAAAAAATTCTAGAATTTTGAGAAGCATATTTTTTATTATTACAAAGATTCATCTGGTGAAAAATTTAGTGATTATGTTGTATTGAACAACTTCAAGAGATAATACAATGTTTTTGCAAGTTCGTGAGAAACTTTTCAAAAGAGCTTTACGAAATGCGTATTTTGTGATTTCAAAAGCTCGGCCTCAAAATTGAAACACTTATCACAAGATTCTTTTCTCTTTATATCCATATTCACAGAGGTCACCAATCTAAGTCATAAAATTTATCTCAGATTGAAAGGAACATCTTGAGACATGATTTGTTGTATGAGTCGATCATTTTCCAATAGTAATTCTTTCTTAGCAATTCTAAAAATTTGTTCGTCTAACTGAAGCTGCTGTTGACCTTAGCTCTGCGTTCTTTGGTCAATAAACGGTCTGTACTTTCCATTATTTAATTTAGAGTCTATTCAACACATTGAAGACGTCTTTTAAAGATTTTAGAAATGGAATAATTTCATTGTTAAAAACAACTTTAGTATGTTTAAACCCCCATTGACCTTCTATATGAGCATCAGGTGTAGTCCTTATCTTTACCACGTTGTCAAACCAGGCAAGGTGAAATTTAAGCTTTTTAAGGCTTTCATTCACCAAGCTTACCTTAGGAAGTTCCTTAGGAGCTTCTATTTTAACAGGTGATGCATCAGAAGGTTTACTGGTAGGATTGGACATACGCAACCAGAAAGCTTGTTCAACCGACAATTCTTATTATGGAGTAAAACGTTTCCCAAAATCATCAGATAGTCTATTTATTTTTTCATAATCAATATGTTTATGAGAAATGTTTTGTTTAATGGCCTCTGGATCCTTTTCTTTTTTAGACATTTTTGATCGACTCTCTTCTTCCAAAATCAATGTTCCTCATCATCAATCACAGTCATATCAACATGTTTAGCAGAAATAACAATACCATCATACAAGGTTGTTTTATGTTGAGCTTTCATTATGATAAACGGATTTCGATAACCTAGAGATTGTTTGTCTTTTTGTTATATTTCATAAAAGCTTGTGGCTTGTTAAATTTTCACTGTTTGAGCAGATGGATCACTTTAAAAAGATATTATCAAGTTCCTTTATCTTCTTTTCCAAATCAATTTTGTTTTCCATATATTTATTTTTTATTTCTTTAGATTCATTTTTAAAAACAGTGAATGTTTGCAATAAACACTCCTTTTCTTTGATTTGTTTAGAAAGATTTTGCTAAATTGAGTCAACTAGTTCTTTCAGTGCAAGCTTCTCTTTAATCATATCATCCATTTGAGAATCAATCATTTTTCACGGACCTGCTTTAAATCATATTAAGACGTTGTTCAAAAGTTTTGACTCGTTCTTTATATCTCTCTAGCTTAGCGGTTACTGATTCATTATTATGTTCCTTATTAGCCTTTTCCCAATTATTTACATGATTAATCATTTGTTTCGACATTTGTTCAATCACAGATAAGATCATTGAATCTTGTTGTGCCTACAAATTAGTATCTTGAACATTTTCATGTTGTGTTTTTTTTTTTTTTTGGCAAAAAAAAAAATTTTTATTAAGAGTATGGAATGATAATGCTATCACATATGTATCTTTACTATTGTACAAATCACACTGGAGTTGGTTGTTCAAAATCCTGCACTTGCATGCCCACCTTGATTTTCCATTTCATTATGTAGGTTTAAGTAGGAGGTACCTCTGAGATAACGTCAGAAATCATAGTTGGAAATATTGGCCATGAGAACTGCTTTTGCATTCGAGATATCATCACAGTCAGAATCATAAGTATCAAGATCCTCAGTCTGAAAAGCAGCATTGTTTGGAATGATTGTATGAACATCTTGACCGTCTGGAACCCCAGGATCTGCAAGAAATACGAGTTGCTCTTCATCCAAAATTTGTCCAGCTTCCCGAGCTTCAGCTAACATTGCTTTATCCTTATACCATGCTACATTCCTTGGTCGCTTAGGCTGAGTGCATTTCCTAGCCATATGTCCTTCACCTTGATAGTTGTAGCATTTAACAACCTTTGCTTATCCACTTACATTGTTTCCCCTAAAACTAGTAGCATTACTCTTATAACCAGTACTTGAATAACCTTGCCCTTGTCTCCCCTAAACTTGTTGCACTGTGACCCTGCCATCTTGAATAGTGGCTTGGTTTCTTGGATTTGATGAAGTTCTAAGTTGATTATTGGTTGAGGGGAACCTTGAGGAAGCTACAGCTGTTAGAAAAGCCATTGCCTTGTTGAGACAAGCAATTGGATCATCTCCTGGAGAGAATACAGGAACAACAAAACCTAAGTCCACAAGAGGTGACTCAGTCATTGGTTGTGTAGAAACTTGAGGTGATTGATAAGCAATTTGTGGAACAGATGAGGTTTGATGATTCATTTGAGACTGATATGGATATGATGGTGGAACGGATGAATGATTGAATTAAGGTTGTGATGGATAAGTAGATGAGTAATGTTGAGTGGGATGAATTGATCCATATTGAGATGGTGAAAACTATTGTTGAAGCTGAGGATTGTTGTATGAAGACTGATAAGTGTTGAAGTGAGGTGGTGTCATCTGCTGATTTGCAACAAATGTATGTAGATCTTGATTGCATTCACACAGAAGACGGACTTCATTTGCATGGAGTTCTTGTTGTTAAAGATATGCATGAATCTGATCAAAGTTGGTGGTATGCAAATCTTTTACAAGTTTGACACCAGTCACAAACTTTCTCCATTCAGGTGGAAAGTCTATTTAAGATCTTAGTTTTGACTTAATTGCTCCATTTTTCAGGTTGTAAAATGTTCATGTCATTTAATCAGTGATGAATCCTCAAGTAGAGACTTATGTAGTGATACCACGTTGATGTGAGTAAACTTTATATCAAATGCAATATACATTTTAACACTCTCTTTCTTTTGCTTAGTCAAAGATGGTACCTTGAATTAGTAATTAAACTCTTTCATCATAATCTTGGCAACTCTGTGATGATTCACAGTGAATGATATCAGCTGGTAGACCTTGTAAGAATGATTTATTGGGTTGCATTATATACAATCAGCTTGTGAATTTTCTCAGCAAACAGTTAAATTCGCATATTTTCTTTGTTTCTTGGACACCCCATTCTCTTCAAATAGTGGTCCAAATTGGTGGACCATTTTCAAACTGATTCAAGTATGCTTTTTATTGCTTATCTGTTTTGCGTGTATAATTCCATTTCTTATACTTTTCCAAGAATCATACAGTTCATTGTCCAACATTGGTGGACGATTGTCAGCACCGAAGAGTATCATGTACTCAGCAAGAGTATTCTTTTGTCTAAGTGGAGTCATTGAATCCATGTTGATTTGATGTTATTAAATTACTTGTGGATCAAACGGTGATTGAACGTAATTGTGTTTTTATTAAGTTGTCTTTTGAGTGTTGTTAATCTTGAAACTATACGGGATTTTACAACTCTTGATAAAACCGGGAAGACAATTGAATGTTTCACGGGATTTTACAAAAAAAAAAAAACCAAAATAAAGAGACAAAACCGTATAATTTACTTTAGCAACTTTGAGTTTTGAATTTAAGTTCAAGTGAATTAATTTTCCTTTTGAATATTGTTAAATTGCCTTCTAAGGAAATTGCTAAATCACCTTGGCTTGGTAAATTGCTAAATCGCCTTGCAAAGGAAATTGATAAATCGCCTTGGCTTTGTAAATTGCTAAATCACCTTGCAAAGGAAATTGATAAATCACCTTGGTTTGGTAAATTGCTAAATCGCCTTGCAAAGGAAATTGATAAATCGCCTTGTACTAAGTGTGTGATAAATCGCCTTGCAATGAAAATTTGCTAATTTGCCATTCACTGCTACTGCTAAATCGCCTTGCACAAGAAAATTGGTAAATCGCCTTGTAAAGAAACTTGTTAATTCACCTTTAACTCAAATTGCCAAGTCACTTTCAATAAATAATTGCTAATTCGCCTTTACCAAAAATGTAAATGTAGATTTTTCAAAACCAAATAAAAGACACATTTTGATTGTTTATTCACTAAAATTTCTTGTACAACTAGTTATTATCTATGCCTTAGGTACCTTAAAAATGCTATACTTTTAGTGTTTTTTAAGCCAAAAAATTTAAAATCAAGATTTGTAATTTCTAAAGACTATTCGAACACCAAATTTGAACAAAGATGATGTTTTCTTGAATCTAAGCTGGTACACCTATATCCTAAAGATACTAGATCAGATTTACCAAGATAAATGATCTTTTAGTGTACAATAGAGCTTCGAAAACAAAAAAATAAGAAAAAAATAGTTCGGTTAATAAAAAAGACAAAACAAACAAAATAAACACAAAACTAAACCAATCACGCCATGGCTCTTGATACCAATTGTAGAATACTAGTAATCTATAACACCAAATAACTATGAAAAAAATCTAGAGAGAGAAAGTGGATAAAAGGATGGTTCAAAGTGAGTAAGAAGTATACAAAGAATGAATGATAGATTATGTGTGACAAATGAACCAACCAACACCCTCTCCATGTGTGGAGAGGGTATTTATACAACAGCTTGTAACCGGTTAGCTTTCTATCTTAACCATTTGACTTACTACGAGCTACGACTAATTATATTGGAAGTGACCAATACTTTTCGTATTCCTATCAGTCATTTAGCATAACACACAAAAATACTATATTCATTTTGCACGTTATTATATTATATCAATCTTTACATAGCTGATTTTATTTATAATTAATTAGTTTCATCCCCACTAGGTAAGTCTTGAAGTATACATTTACTTCCAATGATATAATACAACAACTTTCAAGGGAATTACCAACTAGAAAATGCCGGATCGAAAGAAAATCAAAATAACTTTTTTGCGCTTTTAACCAAAAGTAAAACTTTAGGACAGCTCTGTGCATTTTTGCTTATTTGGTCTAACTTTAAAATTTGAAATAATACTTGAGACCAATTCCATTGGAAAGTACATTAAAAATACTTTAAAAATGGTTTTTGATTCATCAAAATCCGGCACACAGTTGATTTTCTATGAATTTTTAAAGTTGGCCAAAATCTAAAAATGTCACCAACGAATCTACCAAAAACAAGGATGGATCCAGGCATGGTGGATCCATCGATCCGTGGAGGAGTGAATTTTAGGTAGAATGTTTAAAAATCAATTTTAGTGACATGAATCCTTTCGATTGGGATCGTTAAGAAAACTCTCAAGCTAGTATTACACATTATAGTTAACACCAAAACTTGTGAGTACTAAACAAAGAAGAACTTTTCATATTATGTGCCGCTTGATAGGAAATTTGATACATAAACCGTACTCTATTTTAAAAACTATTTGTTTTGAAATTTAGGGAGACGTGGCTCTGGTACCAATTATGGAATCGTAGATGGGGGTGAATACGTTTCCATTTAAAACTTAAAACTTTTGTTTCAAACAACCAATCAAGTATGACGTAATATGATAAGTGTCTCTAATAGATCTACAACAATAAAGATAGTAGAGAGCATAGAATAAAGCATATCACCACAACACAATATATAGCACAAATATAGACGAAATGCAAATATAAATTAGTGTTACAAAAAAGTTTACAAGGCCGATTAATCGCCTTCTAGGCGCTACAAGGCTCACCGTCCTGCGTTTTATGTAACTTGGTCATACAAAAAGGTCAACTCTTCATGAGTTCATCGAAGACCAACTCGGTGTCAATCTTTTACTAGAACCTTATATAATAAAAATCTTGGTCGGAATTACCTTTAAACTCACGTAAATCTGTTTTGATCACTTATAGTAACTGATTAAATCTATTACATGTTGTTTTTTAGAAAAAAATCTTGACCATATATAATACCGTCATATCTCCTCGGGAATTACACAAAACCTTGCTGGAAAAATTACCCATATTGTTCCAAAAATGCCCCATTCGATTAATGTCCTATTAATCTGCTAGATCCGATTACTCTAGCTACAGGTTGTCGGTAGTTCCAGTTATCGATTTTCACTCGATTTTTTTGAAACATGATATAATATATGAAGCTGATAAAAGCAAATATAAATGTAAAGCGATAGGTAAAAGAAAGGGCAAACCAGACATGATGATTTATAGTGGTTCGGCTACGAAGCTCCTCTTCGTCATACTCTACTCCCCGAGTACCCAAGTCGAGAGTAGTGTTCTTTTTAATGACACTGAATGTATTGTTTTATCTCCAAACTTTAAGTTAATTGATGAAAGTCAAGTTTTACTTAGAGTTCCTAGAAAGAACAATATGTATAGTGTTGATTTAAAGAACATAGTTCCTAAAAGAGGTTTAACTTGCCTTTTTGCAAAAGCCACATCTGATGAATCTAAACTTTGGCATAGAAGGCTAGGTCACTTAAATTTTAAAACTATGAATAAATTGGTTAAGGGAAATCTTGTAAGAGGTTTACCTTCCAAACTTTTTGAAAATGATCAAACCTATGTTGCTTGTCAAAAGGGAAAGCAGCACAGAGCCTCTTGTAAGTCCAAAACAGAGAACTCAATCAGTCTTCCTTTACATTTGTTGCATATGGACTTATTTGGTCTAACATTTGTAAAAATCCTTATGAAGAAAATGTATTGCCTAGTTGTCACAAATGATTATAGTAGGTTTACATGGGTTTTCTTTTTAGCTACTAAGGATGAGACTAGTGGCATTCTTAAGTCCTTTATAACTGGGATAGAAAATCTAGTAGATCACAAGGTTAAGGTGATTAGATGTGATAATGGGACTGAGTTCAAAAACAAAGAGATGAATCAGTTTTGTGAGATAAATGATATTTTGAGACAATATAGTGTAGCTAGAACTTCTCAACAAAATAGAGTTGTTGAGAGGAGG
Source organism: Tanacetum coccineum (assembly GCA_026074375.1). NCBI lineage: Eukaryota > Viridiplantae > Streptophyta > Magnoliopsida > Asterales > Asteraceae > Tanacetum > Tanacetum coccineum. The sequence goes on along the minus strand of BQNB010018163.1, from coordinate 52,403 downwards.
AATAAGACACTAATTGAGGCTGCTAGGACTATGCTAGCTGATTTTAAGTTGCCAACTACTTTTTGGGCAGAAGCAGTTAATACTGCTTGCTATGTGCAAAATAGAGTGTTAGTAGTTAAGCCTCATAACAAGACCCCATATGAACTTTTTCATGGTAGAACACCAACTTTAAGTTTTATGAGACCATTTGGGTGTCCTGTTACCATTCTTAATACCATAGATCACTTAGGCAAATTTAATGGTAAGGTTGATGAAGGTTTCTTTGTTGGATACTCTTTAAATAGTAAAGCCTTTAGAGTATTCAATAGTAGAACAAGGATAGTGGAAGAAAACTTGCATATTAGGTTTAGTGAGAATACACCTAATGTTGTAAGTAGTGGACCAGATTGGCTATTTGATATTGATGCACTAACAAGAACAATGAATTATAAGCCAATTGTTGCAGGTACACAGTCTAATGGTTTTACAAGAACAAAAGCAAGTAATAATGCAGATCAAGATAGAAAGGAGACAGAACCTGTCAAAAATTACATTTTGCTAGCATTATAGATTGCTGATCCACCATATTCCCAAGATCCAAAGAGTTCTCTTGATAATGAATTCAAACCTTTAAGTGATGATGGAAAGAAGGTTGATGAAGATCTAAGAAAAGAAAAGTGAATGCAATGATCAAGATAAGGAAGATAATGTTAACAGCACTAACAATGTTAATGTTGCTGGCACAAATGAGGTTAATGTTGTTGGTGGAAAAACAAGCATTGAACTTCCATTTGATACAAATATGCCTGCTTTGGAAGATTATAGCATATTTGACTTCACAAGTGATGCTTAAGATAATGGTGTAGTGGCTGGACATAATATTTGGATACAACACTCCAGTCAGTTCTATTCTAACTACAAGAATTCATAAAGATCATCCTCTTGATCAAGTGATTGGAGATTTGCAATCAGCTACACAAACAAGAAAGATGTCAAAGAATTTGAAGGAACATAGGTTTGTTAGTACTATTCAACAAAGAACAAACCATAAAGACCTTCAAAACTGCTTGTTTGCTTGCTTTTTATCACAAGAAGAACCCAAAAAGGTAATTCATGCATTGAAGGATCCAAGCTGGATAGAGGCTATGTAGGAAGAGCTTCTACAATTCAAGTTACAAGAAGTTTGGACTTTAGTGGATTTACCAAATGGAAAAAGGGCTATAGGCTCTAAATGGGTTTTTAGGAATAAAAAGGATGAAAGGGGAATTATGATAAGAAATAAAGCAAGATTGGTTGCTCAAGGATACACACAAGAAGAAGGGATTGACTATGATGAAGTCTTTGCCCCTGTTGCAAGAATTGAAGCAATTAGGCTATTTTTAGCTTATGCTTCATTTAAAGATTTTGTGGTGTATCAAATGGATGTAAAAAGTGATTTTCTCTATGGGAAGATTGAAGAAGAGGTGTATGTATGTCAACCACCAGGATTTGAAGATCCAGACTTTCCTGATAGAGTATACAAGGTTGAAAAAGCATTGTATGGACTACATCAAGCTCCTAGAGCTTGGTATGAAACCTTGTCAACATATCTGTTGGATAATGGGTTTCAAAGAGGGAAAATTGACAAGACCTTATTCATCAAAAGGCACAAAGGTGATATTTTGCTGGTCCAAGTTTATGTGGATGATATCATCTTTGGTTCAACAAAGAAGGAGCTATGTAATGCATTTGAGAAGTTGATGCATGAGAAATTTCAGATGAGTTCTATGGGAGAACTTACATTCTTCTTGGGATTACAAGTGCAGCAGAAGAAGGATGGCATATTTATTAGTCAAGATAAATATGTTGTTGAAATTTTAAAGAAATTTGGGTTTACAGAAGTCAAGACTGCAAGCACACCAATGGAAACTCAAAAGCCCTCTACTTCAAGGATGAAAATGGTGAGAAGTAGATGTTTATATGTATAGGCAATGATTGGTTTCATGATGTATCTTACTCTTTAAGACCCGAACATCATGTTTGCTTGGAGTTGTGTTGTGTAGATACCAAGTCCAATCCAAATGTTTCACATCTTCATGTTGTGAAAAGGATTTTTAGGTACTTTAAAGGTCAACCAAAATTGGCCTTTGGTATCTAAACGATTTCTCCTTTTGATTTGGTTAGCATACAATGATAGTGATTGATGTGGCGAAAGCTTAGATAGAAAGTCTACACCAGGAGGATGTCAATTCCTTGGATGTAGATTAATATCATTTGCAGTTGCAAAAGAAACAGACGTGGTTGCAAATTCCACAAAAGAGCTGAGTATGTCGCTGCTTAAGTTGGTTGTGGCTAAGTGCTTTAGATTCCGAATCAACTCCTTGATTATCGGTATTATTTTATGCATACCAAGTCTTATTGACAATAATTAGTACTAATTTAATAACTAAAAATCGTGTTTTTATTAAAAAAAAACAAAGCATTAGAGATCAAACATTATGTTATTACGAGATTGCAATGAAAAGAATTGATTCAAGTGGTCAAAATCTTTACTGACAAAAATGTTACAGATATTGTTACCAAAAGCTTTTGATGTAAGTAAGATTTCAATATTTGATTGCTAGTATTCGAATGATTGAATTTTTTAAAGTCTTTTAATCTTCTTTACTTTTTTGTAGAGTTTTGTTAATGATATTAGTATTTTATTCTGACCATTAAAAGTTTCTGCTGTTAAGTTATAAGGGTTAGTACTGTTGGTTATATTAAATACTGTAGAGTTACTATTTAGTTATACTTAATACTTGCAGGTTATAATTAATACTGTGATAATTGTGTATTGTTATGGCTTGTGTTTTCTTGGTTTTTGGACTAACATTTTGTAGGAAAAGTAAAGAAAAGTGTTAGATTGATAGTGGGAAAGCTGTTTGAAATGGAATTAGAGTTAATACTGGTGACTCAAAGTTAATGCTGCTAGGCATAACTTAATACTGCTGGGTTAAAGTTAATGTTGTTGAGGGTATTTTCATAAATACTTCGATTAAGGGTTTCAATCAATCATTTAATCGATTTCAATCTTTCAAATACTCTCTAACCATAAACCCTATCTCAATTTCTTCATCCATTATCAAAACCCAACATAAATGGCGAATCTAAAGTTTGCAAATACTCACAATATGGTCGCATTTTTGTCTAAACTCACAAAAAGTGACGGGTTTGAACAAATTGTGGATTTTCTGAATGCATAACCTATAAGATATGCATTAACAGTTAATGCCACTATATATATATATCTTGCATTGAACAATTCTGGTCTACTGGCGTGGTCAAAACTATCAATGGGGAAGTATAGTTGCATGCCCTAGTAGGATGGCAAAGTAGATTAATATCTCTGAAGCCTCTGTGAGAAGAGGATTTTAAAACTAGAACGATGAGGAAGGTATTGAATTGTTTACCAAAAACTCTCCATTTTTGAAACAACTACGCACTTGATTGAGGATATGAGAAAATTTCCATAGAAGCTCAATTTTTATAAGTCATTCTTCTCTTCCAATGGAAATTTTAATCATACTGTTTTACAATTGTCTAAGTCCAAAGACTACTGCTGGGATGAGTTTAGTATAGCACTATGGCATCTGCAATTCATTGTTTTAGCTACAAACCAGCACATAAATATTCCTAAATCATTTTCTGATATTTCCAACCCAAGAAGTTCAAGAATTTCAAAAGTTCATTTTTTGAAAGTCTTGAATTAGAAACCTATGCGAGAAGTGTCCTGGTAAATTCTTGATGTATCCAAGGTTTGTACAAGTGTTTTTGGATAAGCAACTGGATGGGATGTCAACTCATAATGGAATTTATATTGCACTCTCTCACACTAAGAAGATTTTTAGAATATAAGAAGGGTAGGCAAATGTTTTTCTGTTAGAGTAACACCTTTATTTCCAACAATGATGGTACAAAACCAAGCAAAATTAGGTGAAGGTTCAAAAATTCCAACTGATCCCCATTACACACCCACCATTATTCAACCATTAACTCACCTCAAAGACCAAAACCTTAGGAAGTCTAGAGACAAGGACACTCATGTACCTTAAGACTAGTGGTCCTTCCTACTCGAACATGTAGTCAGATAAGGCGTCCATAAGGAGTTGGGTAACAGTTTGGTGAGGGCTGCCACTACTGCTTCTAGCTTAGAAGCAGAGCAGGATAGTGGTAACATAACTAAGCCCGGTTCAAGGCTAACCTAATGAATCTAGTTCTTAGGTACTAACTTCAGGGTGGGTGCGGGTTCTAGTGCCAAGAGCCATAGGGGGACTAATATTGCTGAAACTAGGTTTGAGATGAAGGTATAGCCAAACATTCAATGATTCACTACTCGCAAGAGGTTGTTAAAACACTTTGAAGTGATGAGGATAGACTTAAAAACTTATGAATGAATGGAACTATGTACCATTTACAAAAGATGGTTCTTGATTTAAGAAGACAATAGACCACTTAGCTAATGAGATTGCTAGTTTGAAAAGGAGGGTCAGAAGCTTGAACAGACAAAGCGTCAAGAACTCATGGGTTAAAAAAAGATTAATTAAAGAAAGGTTTAGTGTACAATAGGGTAGAATCCTCTAGTATATGAAGAAGATTTAGGTGAGGATGATCCAAACAGAGAGAGGATTATTTTTTTTTTTTTTTTTTTTTTTTTTTTTTTTTTTTTTTTTATGCTATTAATACCAGATGAAAGACAATTACCCTAGTTAGTGTTCAAGATGATGCTGACAAAGAGATGTTTGATGTGGATGCTTTAAATGGTGAAGAGGTGTTTGTTGCAGGGCAAAATGAAAATGTTGTTGAAGAAGTAGTTGATGCTGCTCAAGTTAGTACTGCTACAACAACCGTTACAATAACTACTGAAGAAATTATTTGGCCTCATGCTCTAGCTTACCTTAAGAGCATCAAAAACGCTTCCTAAGCTAAAAAGGATTGCTTTTACGAGAGCCAGGTTAAATCAACAACAATATTTTTCACAACAATTGCAGGACAAAGGTCTATCACAAGACAAAGGGAAAGGAATATTGGTAGAACTTGAGAAGCCTTTAAAGAAGAAAGATCAACTCAAGCTTGATGAAGAGATTGCACTTAAATTACATGCAAAGATTGATGAAGAGGAAATAATTGCCAGGGCTAAAGAGGAAAAGATTAATGAAGCCAATATTGCTTTGACTAAAGAATGGGATGATATTCAGGCTAAGATTGAGGCTGATCGTGAATTGGATCAAAGACTACAAGTAGAGGAGCAAGAAGATGTTGTTGTTGAGAAAAGGAAAATTATTTCAACCATCTTAGAGAAAAGAAGAAATCATTTTGCAGCTAAAAGAGCAGAAGAGAAAAGGAACAAACCACCAACCCAAGCTCAAAAAGAAAAATCATGTGTACTTACCTGAAGAATATGGAAGGAAAGAAGCTCAAAGACTTAAAGAACAAATCTTTTGATTCTATTCAGAAGATGTTTGACAGAGCTTTCAAGAGGGTGAATACATTTGTTGAGTTCAGAACAGACTTGGTGGAAGGTAGTTTAAAGAGAGCAGGAGAAGAGTTGGAACAAGAGGTAGCTAGAAAGCGAAGGTGGTTATGAGGATAAATAAAGACACAAACATAGCTTCAAGTCTATTGAAAGTCATTCCGATGGAGAAGAGGTTGCAATTGTATGTTTGTACCTTTAGCTACTAAGCCTCACAACCATTGTTGATTGGAAGATCCACAAAGAAGGAAAGAAAAGCTATTATCAAATAGTGAGAGCTAATGGAAAGTCACAGATGTACTTAGTTTTCAGTCATATGCTCAAAAGTTTTGACAGGGAAGATTTGGAAGACTTGTACAAGTTGGTAAAAGCTAGATATGGATCAACAAGACCAGTGGAAGACTTAGATTTGGTATTATGGGATGATTTGAAAAATATGTTTGAACCACATGTAGAAGATCAAATCTGGATGTTGCAACAAAGGTACAAAGTTTTGAGCTAGAAGTTATTTGACTCATGTGGAGTGCATTGCTTGAGTTTACAATTTGGAATGATTTACATGCTGATAGAAAAGAGATATTCCCTTACACCACCTACAATTATAGATATGCTAAACAAGAAGCTTCAGGTGTGTTTATTTCAGTTAAAATGGCATATCAGCTTCTTAAACTTCTCACAAAACAACTTAAGAATCAATAAAGTGTTTGGAAGCATCCTCCTGGTGATTATGGAACTTTTAAATGAAGAAACTTAATGATTTTGGAGATAAATATCAAGTTGAGGGGAGGATTGTTGGGATTAAAAGTCTTCTTGATGCTGTTTGGAGTTACTACTACTCTTATTGATGTTAATGCTGCTCAGTCAAAGTTAGTGCTGCTAGAGAATTTCAATGAAAATTATTCTAAGTGTTTAAGACTGTTGGTGAAGTTATTACTGTCAGTACAAAGTTACTACTGCTAGAGGAAGTTACTACTGCTAGTGGAAGTTAAGAATGCTCAGAGATAAAGACTGGAAAATATGCTAAGTAGTTACTACTGCTAGTACAAAAGTTTTATACCGTTTAGATTTACAAAGTTATGTTGCTGAAAGAGTTAATGCTGCTAGTGAAGAAGTTAGTACTGCTGAGTTAGTTAGTACTGCTTATGTGATTTGTATGAGATATTTTGATAAAGGATATGTATAAGTTATTTGTTTAGAAGATTATGATTACTTAGGAAAGTATTGTAAGCCGTTTAGGACTTCTTGGTGTATAGAAGGAGGTCCTAGGGCATAGAGATTGATATATAAAAAACGAGTCATTCATAGAATTATCATAGCTTCAAGGTCTTTGTAACCTTAATACTTTGAGAGTATTCGTATTATTAATAATATTGGAGCTTTTGTTTGTTGAATTATATGTTCATATAATTACTGTTTCATTGTTAGTTCTTCTTATTAAAGATTAGATTCCGCATAATCTTTAATACATTCAAACAAAGCTTCTACTATAGTTGTGTTAGATTTATCTAATATAACTAATCCTTATACAAGCTTAAGGAATTTGATCTATTGAAGTGGGATCAACAAACTGGGAAGTGCAAGCGACTGGTAGAGTAGGGTTACTGGTTGTGGTGGAATGAAGCGTGGATTTTTGAATCAAAAAGGGAGTAGGGGTGGGAGAGGTGTAAAAGAGAAGAGTCTCAATAGGAATCCGATGAATACCTCTTTAGATATTGGCGTGTCTACAGAATCTGATGATACTATGAATGAAGAAACTTCAGTTGGTGTTGCATCCGCTGTAAAGGAGGGTGTAATACCACTATAGGCAAAACCACTCCCAGCCCCACCTCTCCACACAACAACTATTACATGATGGCGGAGTGTAGAAACAATTATGCACTTAGAAGATACTACAGTTCCAGAATCTTTTCCAACATTAACTACGCCAATTACTATTACGATTGGTAATGCCCCTGGTAAGTCTTTATATGCTAATATTACTAGTAAACCAAGTGGGAAGAAAGTGAATGTTCATACTTTGTTTACACCCGGGGGTAATAGGATTGATGTCGTTGTTCCGGTGGATTCTATTCGCGATATTAGTGAACGATTTGCTAATATTGCTTAAGGTTTTTTCTTTGGGAAGAAGGTGGCATACCCTGTTGTTGCTAAATATGCTAGCAATACTTGGGGTAAATATGGGCTTGTTTGCTCAATGTTCAGCTCGTCTACCGGATTATTCTCCTTTCAATTTAGCTCCATAGACGGATTAGATGCTATGCTTGAGAATGGTCCATGGTTCATCGGGAATAACCTGCTTATCCTGAAGAAATGGCATCAGGATGAGAACCTATTGAAGGAAGATGCCAGTAATGTTCCAGTTTGGGTTAAACTCTATGGTGTACCTGTTACCGCCTTCAGCGAGTATAGTTTGAGTGCCATTGCTACTATGTTGGGTACTCCTTTAATGCTTGACTCTTATACATCTGATATGTGCATGCAATCTTGGGGTAGGTCAAGCTATGCTAGAGTTATGATTGAGCTTCGAGCTGATGTGGAGTTAAAATATAACATTGTCGTGGCTATGCCTAAAATTACTAGGAAGGGTGATTATACATGTAATGTCCGTGTTAAATATGAGTTGAAACCTCCTAGGTGTTCGTCTTGTAAGGTTTTTGGACATATTCATGAGGAATGTCCGAAGAATACAGGCGCTGGTGAAAAGAAGACAGTGAAGAAGCCTAGTCAAACTTCTCGAGGTGCTCCGGTTGGTCAGAAAATAGGTTTAAACTTAAAAAATATCAAAACTAGTTCTCAAGAGTCTACCTGCTAGTCCCATTGGTAATAAGAAGAAAGGCGTGGAACCTACAATTGAGGTTAGTAATTCAAATCCATTTGATGTTCTTAATTCGGTTGATAATGATGTGGAGTTTGGTACCAATTAGGGGACTTATAATGTGGTAAATTAACGGGGGCTTACTTCAAAGTGGATCCTTTTTATGAATGTCGATGATAGTAGTTCTGGTACTACTCCTATTATTGAGAAAATCAGGAAGTTTGAAGATTTGCTTACTAGTGGGCAAGCTGTTCTTGTGGATAAAGCTGGGCAATCTTTGAAGAAGGTAAAGTTTGCGGGTGAATATAAGAGTGAAGATGAGTTTGCATCTGTTGATAATGATATGGATCGTTCTATAGCATATGAAAGGGTAGGTTTTGGCAGTCAAAGTTTGCTAGAACAATGGAGGGATTGGTATGGTAATGGTGACTATGATGATGACCCATACGATGATGATATATACGAAGGCCAATATCTTTCTCATGAGCTTCAAGCTATATGCGATAATCTAGATATCTGTGTTCGAGGTCGCAGGAAGAAATAAATTCATGTTTCTTTTGTCTAGTCATTTTGTGTACCTTCCTTTTAGGAAGTAGTTTTGCTTATGTATCGGGCGGAGATGTAGAACTTGTTAGGTTCATAAAAAGTGTCGATTATGTGGTTTAGTTATATTTTGTTTAGAATAAAGTAGCTTGTAATAAGGTATATTATGCTAAAAGTAAAAAATAGCATACTTACCAAAGAATAGGGACTAGAAGTGAAACATTAGGAAAATAAAGGAAGGGAAGGCTCCTTCCTTCTCCTATAAATACCCCCTCTAATCATCATTAAAAGGTGATGCCTTGTAATAAACATTTTCCCTTTCCCTCCATTTAATAACATTTGAATTTTGAATACTTGTCCTCCTCTACTATTCTCTCTAAGCTTGCATGAACAATATGTATGATTCAAGATAAAAAAGACCTAACAAGTGGTATCAAACACCATTAGAGGATTAGAGTGATTCGATTTGCGAGTTTATTCACGTCCGAGAACCTCAAGATGATATTCGGTAGATTCGGTTGAGTTTCTTGAGCTTTTGAGTTGTATTTTAGCAGTTATTTCGAGTAATTGAACGTGATTGAGTGATCTACTGGATTTGACGTTACGGATTTTGGTGGAGTTTTCATTTTCAGTAGTATTATATCATTCTCGGAAATATTTTAGTATTATTGGAAGTGGTTGAGCATTCTCGGATCGTTTTTCTGATAGTTTCTCGATAGAAAAGTATTGTAATAGATATATACGCATTTTCAGTTCTATCGAAAATCGTATATTAGGAGATTATTGATAATCTCGGTTAAAGATCGAGTTTTATAAGTTTTCACACATTTTCGGTTTTATCGAAAAGTGTGAATAAGGACTTAGTGAATTCACTCTCGGGAATACGCTTACAAAGTGTTAAAACCACAATTTATCGTGAATTGGGATTTTAAAAACAAATTCTTCAATTTCTAAAACTCGAAAGTCAAATTATGTTCTATCGAATTTGACGTTATATGTGTTTTCGATTATTCAGTCATCATAAATCTTGGTTTTATCGAGTTAGTGGTCATTGTTAATCCATAGTCAATGAATTTTTCAAAACTCGGTTCTATCAAGATTGCTATAATCGATTTTCGGATTAAGGGTATTTCTGAGATTAATATGTTTTAGGAATACCGAGTTTGTTAGTATTTTTTCTGAGTTTAGTTATGTTCGAGAAGTGTACCAAGTTTCAGACTACTTGTTATTCGAGAACAGTGTTGTCCGAGTTTCACAATTCTTACCGAGTTTGGAAATCTTCTCATAAATATCACTCATTTTCGTCTACAAAGATCCAATCTTTGAATCATACGAAATGTCAACATCCAAAACATATCAACAATCTCTTGCTGATGCCGGTTCTGAGACTAGGCCTCCCATGCTTGAAAGGGGTAGTTATATACCGTGGGCAAGTAGATTTAGACGATATATAAATCGAAAGAGGGGGAAAACTAAAAGTGCTTAACAAAGAGCTTGTATGAATGGGTCTATATCAGTTTGAGTTGTTATTCCCTAACAATTTCGACAGCTCCGAAAATGCAAATGTTGAGGATTTACAGGAGAAGGAGATGGTTATGTGCACTCTGATGCTGAGAGGGAGCTCTGAATCTGATTTTCTTTCAATTCCAATGACATTTATAATTCTGCTGGATGCTTCACTTTCGGCCAAGGACATGTGGAGAAAAGAGTTTGAACGTCTTTCATGAGGGGAAAATACGAAACAAAGTTGATAAGAGAAACACGTTTTACAACGCGTTTGATCAGGTTGTTGCTTGAACCAGGGGGAAGCACTTTTTTTTGTCTAACAATCGTTTTGCTCAGTTAATGAATGATTTAGAAAGAAATGACATGCATTTTCCAATTGTCACAATTAACACAAAGTTTCCGAATAGCTTGCAACCAGAATGGTTGAAATATGTCACCCATGTTCGCCTTGCTAAACGTCTGACAGTGGATACGTTTGATGATCTTTTTTATTATCTTCAGCAATTCGAGAAACTGGTTAATGTCTCAAGAGCAAAGAAGTTAGAAAAATCTCATGATCCTTTGGCTCTCGTAGCCCCACGGTCGTAGTTATCTCCAAAAACACATCTTCTTTTTATATGACACATCTATGTCTGCAGTTGATTCATGACGATGAGTATCAGTGGATGATGCTGTTTTACCAACTCACACTCTCAAATAGCATTGCACTGTTGTTTCTTGCTGGCATTACTCAAAAATTTTCTAATCCAACAAATAATCGTCTTCGATTATCCAACACAGAAACCAGCAATTTAATAAGGGCGACAGATGAATATTCAAAGCAGAAACTCTGGTAATGCTGGAAGAAATAATAGATGAACTTATGTTCAAGAGGAAATTGTTGAGGGATCGAATGCTCTAAATGAGACTGGAAATGTTCAAAGGACTCTTCGTACCTCGTCTTCAGGGAATATTTCAACTGTTCAATGTTACAACTGTAGTGGAAAAGGACATTATGCTAGGCAATTGTCAAAGCCAGATTTCGGGACTCGAAATACTTCATGGAAAAATGTTGCTGCAAAATAGGATAAACTAGGTCATTCTTACTGTGAGTAGAATGATTTTCTTTGCTGATGTACAATGATGGAAGAAATTGAAGAGAACTCAGTGCAAAACATATGCTTAATGGCCAGATTCAACCAGCGATAATACTTCTGATGTGCTGCTGGCCAAGCTATGGATTCTGCATTTATAAGTGAGGTACAATCTTCATCCAACAATGAGAATGAAGAACAAATGTATCCGGCTCATAATATAATTATTAACAGTACCATTGGTGATGATCAAATTGATAGCAATATTATTTTTTATTTTTTTTTTTTTTTTTTTTTTTAAATTTTTTCACAAAAAAACCCCAATGGGAATGTTAATAGTGGCAGTGTTGAAAAAGATACACATGTTTCTTGATCTATTTGCGTTAGGCAATTAGCTAGAAATGCATATCGGAAGCTGAAAAACAACAAATATGTGCTCAAAAAGTTAAAAATAAAAACATGACTTTGGACTAGTAGTTGAGTTATTAAGGAAGGGTATAGTGTTTTGAATAACATAAACATGGATAAATAAATTATCTCAACGAATTTCCTTAAGCGATAAACGAGCAAAACATTTTAGCCATCAAAGCCTTACAGTCTAATTTGTTCGTGACCGAGATATCATTCGAGAGCTAGAAAAACAACGAGATAAGTTTAGAGTTAGATGTCAAAGATTACAAACGGCAAAAATGAGGAACTTCAAAAGGTCTCATTCTAATTTTAAAAAGGCAATGATGTGAAAACTAAGGATAATATCATGACATGTTCTAGATCTTGAGGCCAAACTTGGAAAAAGAATGTTTTATCTAATTTTGACAATTTGGCCAATTCTTACAAGGAAAGTTTATGTTGGCACCAAAGCCATGTCTGTGTTATGATCAACTATTAAAACAGGTTTCGAAGGTACCCGTAAATCCTTATAACTCAAGAAAGCAATTTTCACTGTCCAAAGTTATATCTCTGCTCTTCTAGTTTAGGTAATTCAGAGATTTCTTTGAATGTTAGAGATACTGAGGACACTCTTGATGATGCTTCCAAAAGTCAACAAAAAGTGTACAAAAAAAATAAATGATCCAATTGCTGTTGCAAATAAACAGAATTGTTGGACAATTGATTATGCCAATTAAATGCTCATCTATAAAGACTTTGTTCCTCAAAGAACTTTCTGCCTGTAGCGAAAATAATTTCCTTCTTCTTTTATCCTTCTGACAAGTATTCAAATTTAAAACTCCATCTTTATCCGGCATCAATGCCGACGTGAGTCACCTTTAATTATGAATTAGATAAATAAAAAATTGTTTTCAAAGGTTGTCTGAATTAATTCAAAAGAAACTGTAAACGGAGCAAGCATTTTTAAACATCCACCTGAAGAAATACAACTCAATGATTTTGTCAAGATCAACTCAACAATTGTAAACGAGTTGCCAGTTCTATTTTGAAGTCTTTAAGACATTATTTCGTGGGATATAAAAGTGTTGAAAGATGTTTTTGAGTCTACAGAAGTGAACTTTGTGAACTGGAGAAGCAACTGATTTTTGATGAAATGTTCAACTTTAGATGTATCTCTCAAGCATGAAGTTGAATTAAGTGTGTTGTTAAATCATGAATGTGTAGACAATTCACTCCATGCTGAAATTGAACAACTTAAAAAAGAAATCCATTGAGATTCAAGAGGGTTTGCAAACAAGAATAAAAATTCTTGAAAAAGATGTTCAAAGGTGTGAAAAGCAAAGTGTTGATTTTGAATTAAAGTTACAACATGAAAAAGAAAAACATAAATGGGATTCAAATTTGAAGAATAAAAACACAAATCCTCTTGATTATTCTTGGATTTCAAAAATGGAAAAACTTGAAGGATGAGGAAAGTGTCTTTGGATTTTTCGGTTGCCATCTATTGATAAAAGAACGTGACAATGTTATAAGTAGAATATCAAAAGTCTTTCTTCAATTCAATCAAAAAGGACTCGGTCTCAAACTCACCAGAAATGGACGAATTAATTGCTCATGTCTTTGAGAAAACATATGCATATGGTGCTATTCGTGCTGAGAATCAGAATCTTTTGTTTACCATATCTGAGTTAAAAACTAGACTGGCAAATGTTGAAAAAGGTAAGTCTGTAAATACTAAGTTTGACAAGACAAATGGTTCTCAACCTCTTCTTTGTGTCACACCATTACACAAACATGTTATTCAAAAGAAAACGGATGTTTAAAAATCAGAAGAAAACCATGTCTTGTCAAAACCAGACACTTTACAGACTTCACCGGCCAAACAAATAGGGGTAAATTTAAACAAAAATGTCATAGCACCTAGAATGTGCAAAGTTGTCACAACACATGAATCACAAACAAACGAGGCTAAGCATGATTTATCTTCTACAGGAATGAATGCTGCATCTAGTGTTAGAAGACCAATGAATAGAGATTCACATGTCAAGAATAGTGTCTTAGCTAACTCTAAGAAGCCAGCAAAGAAAGTAGCAGTTTATGTTAGGAAAAATAAGCAAACAGATAATACATTTGAAAATGTTATCTCAAACAAAGAGAATGTAATTGATGTTGATGTTGCAAATGCTTCTAAAGTGAAAACTTTGTTATGTGTTTCTTGTATGCAAAATGTGCTTATTCCATGCCATGATAACTGTTTTGCAAATTATAAATTGAATGTGCATTCGAATGTTCGTAGAACCTTATCCACTAAATCTAGAACACCAAAATCTTATGATACTACTTATGTAGTTCACAAGACTAGGTTTTCTAAGGAGTCGACACTATCTAAGTCTTTAGATAACTTCTTATGTAGTTCAAACTAAGATTGATGTCGAAGTAACCTCCATAAGCTAACGATAAAAGTTTCTAGTACTAACGCGCGAAAAGAAAATTTACAAGATAAGTCTTTAAGCACATACATGAAGAACAAGATTCGAACTAGTCGAATCTGGCAAAAATGGTTTGAATCAAAACCAAATGTTGTTTGGTCTCCTGTTAACACAAAACCGAATGGTCAGAATAGTCGTTCATCTGAAAAACAATCGGTCTCTGTTAAGAAATAGGTAGTCAAATTGCCCACTTGTCCATGTGTTGTTTCTTCTTGTGTTGCAGGTAGTTCAGATTGTTCTGTGGATTGTTGATAGTGGTTGTTCAAAGCATATGACGGGTGATCGATCACTGCTGAAAATTTTCATTGAGAAATTCATGGGCACCATTCGCTTTAGAAATGATAATTTTGCTGATTCATCAGGCTATGTTGATTATATACGGGCCATCTCACTTTTTGTCATGCATATTATGTTTTGAAGGTCTTGGGACATAATCTCTTTTAGGCGGTGGGTTGGACATTTTATGATGTCGATTAGAATGTGGCTTTCGTTCTAAGAAATGTTATGTGCGAATTGGAAGGAGATGATTTGCTTACAGGCGGTCGCGAAAAAAAATTTATATACTATCTCCATTTCTGACATGGCTGCTTCTTTACCTGTTTCTCTAATGTCTAAGGCAACTTCGACAAAGTCATGGTTATGGCACCGCAGACTCTCACATCTTAATTTCGGATCTGAAATGATCTTAACAAGACTTGACTTGGTTGATGGTACTTCTGAAGTTTAATATGAAAAAGATCACTTTGGTTCTGCATTGTGAAGAGGAAAAGCTAAGAGACATGCTTCTCATCACTCATATAATTCCAAGTGATCACTCCAAATTGGAATTACTTCATATGGATTTATGCGGTCTAATGCGGGTAGCTTCGATAAATGTAAAGAAGTATATTCTTATGATCGTGGATGATTATTCTCGATATACATGGGTTTACATTCTTCTTCGAAAGATGAAACTCCAGAGATTATAAAGAAATTCATTGCTCAAGCTCAACTGAATTATAAAGCCAAAGTTTGCAAGATTCGTACAAAAATGGAAAACTAAATTCAAAAATGGCATCTCTAAGCCCATATGAAAAGTTAGGCACATGCAACATTTTTCAACTGCTCGCACGCTTCAGCTAAAAATGGAGTAGTTGAAAGAGTAATCGAACCCCTTGTTGGAGCTGCTCGTACGATGCTTATCTATTTCGATTACCTGAATTTCTTTGGGCAGAAGCAGTGGCTACCGCTTGTTTTACTCAAAATCGGTCAATCATTCATACACGACGTCACAAAACACCTTATGAGCTATTACGTGACAGAAAGCCGAATGTTAAATATTTTCATGTGTTTGGTTCATGTGTTAATCAACAAATGACCAGAGATGATCTTGGAAAAAAAATGAAACCAAAGAGACATTGGGTCTTTATTGGATATTCGGAAATTCAAAAAGGTTTCAAATCTATAAAGGACGCACTAAAGATTATGGAAACCATAAATGTTAATTTTGCGAGCTCACATAACTGGCTTCTGAACACGATTGTCTTAGAAACCCTGAGCTTCAACGATTCCTTAAATATAAATCATCAACAGTAGAAATGAGATACTCGATCTAAATGAAAGAAGATGTGGATAATTTGTTCGGTCCAATGTTTGAAGAATATTTTGAGAAGACGTGTTCTGATACACCCATCAATTCCGCTGCACAACTGACTCAAATTCATGAAGACTCACCTTCTACATCTTCAATTATTGTTGACGAACATGAGGCTCTTCCCATTGCAACTACATTTAATGAATAAACCTCTCCAATCTTTTTAACAGAGGCTGATGAATTCAATCAAGAAGATTGTGCTTATTTTGATGGCAATTCACAATTTGTTCCATATAATCCTCCAAGTCGTGAGGAAATTGAGTCATCTACAACGGCCCTAGAACCATCAAATGTGCAGAATTTCCACCAAGTACAACCCTCAACACACATTTAGATAAAAGATCATCCTCTAGAACAAGTTATTAGTTACCCATCCAAACCTGTCATGACTCGACAATGGCTACACACAGATTCTGAGGTATGCATGTATGCATTAACCGTCAGCACTATTAAACCAAAGAATCAAAGAAGTTATGGCAGACCACAGTTGGATTGAGTCCATGCAAGATGAGTTGAATCAATTTGAGAGACTTCAAGTTTGGGAACTCGTTCCATACCAAAGAAAGAATAGTAATAGCTCCCTCAAATGCCTGTAAGAATAAGAGTGATGCTAAAATATTGTGGTTCGAAACAAAACTCGTCTTGTGCAAAGTAAGTAACAGGCAGGAAGAAGCATTGATTTTGAAGAGTCATTGCTCCTGTTGCTCGTCTTGAGGTTGTTCGAATGTTTATTGCTTATGCTGCTCATAAGAATATCATTATCTTTCAAATGGATGTCAAAACGGCTTTTCTCAATGGTACTTTGAAAGAAGAAGTCTATGTCAGCCAATCGGAAGGGTTATTTAATCCTGTATTTCATAGTCACGTCTACAGGATTGAAAAAAATCTCTATACTGTCTTAAGCAAGCACCTCGTGCATGGTATGATAAATTTTCGTCTTTCAATTGAACATGTTCACTTAAAGGTATTATTGACCCAAATTTGTTCACACGACATCACGGGGGATACATACTACTTGTTCAAGTATATGTTGACGACATTATTTTTGGTTCAACAAATCCAGATTTTTCAAAATGTTTTGCAAACCTAATGAAAATTAATTTTGAAATGTCGATGATGGGTGAACTAAAGTTCTTTCTTGGACTTCAAGTTCATCAATCTCCCCGTGGCATATTCATAAGTCAGTCACAATATGCAATTGAATTGTTAAAAAAACATGGTCTAGATGAATGTGTCTTAATGAGTACACCTATGGAAACTGAGAGGCTGAATGCTGATTTACAAGGCACTCCTACTGATCAAACGACTTATCGTCGTATGATAGGAGGGCTTATGTACCTAACAGCCAGTCGTCCAGACATTGCTTTTGCTACTTTTGTATGTGCTCGTTATCAAGCACGTCTTACGGTCAAACACCTCAAAGAGGTTAAACGAATCTTTCGATACCTAAGACGGCCCTATAACATAGGACTATGGTATCTGAAGGATTCTGAATTTGAACTAATTGCATATTCAGATGCGGACCATGCAGGATGTAAAGATGATTGTAAAAGCACATCAGGAGGATTTCAATTTCTAGGTGGAAAGCTTGTAAGTTAGAGTTCGAAGAAACAAGATTGTACTGTGATGTCTACTGCTGCGGCTGAATATGTTTCCTTGTTTGCATGCTGTGCACAAGTTATTTGGATGCGTACACAACTGCTTGACTATGGATACAAGTATAACCAGCTTCCAATGTATTGTGATTCCAAGAGTGCCATTGCTATCTTATGCAACCCAGTTCAGCATTCTAAGACAAAACACATAGACATCCGGTATCATTTTATTAAGGAACATGTTGAGAAGGGTACTGTGGAAATTTACTTTGTCGGGACAGAATACCAACTTGCGGATCTATTTACTAAAGCTCTTCTTAATAATAACGCTTTGAGTATCCGAGTTTCAACGGCATTGGTATGAGATGTATGACTCCAACACAGTTGGAAAGCCTGACAAAGTCATCTTCTTGAAAAAGATCATACATCATAAACATGTAAATAAATTTTTCAAAAACAAAAGAAAAAATTGAAAATTACAAAATTTCAAAAAGATTTGTCATATTTAAAAAAAACATAATTTAAAAGATCACATGATTAGATTTATGATTCAAATTTTTTTATATAAAAAGCTTTCAAAAGAAAAAACGAAATCATAATCTAAAGGGGAGTACTTGAAACTTTTCATTTACATACATCATTTCGGAAATAAAATAAAAACAATGATCTCTCAAAAAGACTGAATTTGAAAAACGTTATAGTTTCAAGGGGGAGTTTTTATTTTAAAACTCAAATATATTCATTTTCGGACTAAGTATTTTACATGATTTCATTTCAAGGGGGAGGTTTTGAAAACTTTCATTACTCAAGGGGGAGTTTTTGAAAATTTGAAAAACAAAATTTGGGAAATAAATGATTAAAATCGAAAATGAAAACCACAGGGGCTCAAAGTGTCATTTTTCAAACAAATATTCGGTGGCTATAAAAGGAGGAAATTTTTTCTATTTTACTTTTTATAATTACCGAGTCTTATTGTCGAGTTTAGTAATAAAATCAAAATCACCTTCTATTCGAGTTCATTACACGATTACAACTACTTTATCGTTACTCAAACGTAAATGGATATGATTTATGAGTTCAAATAATATCATTTGTTTGCATATCGAGTTTAAACACGAAGATTATTTAGGATTACCGAGTTTGTGTTTATCGAGATATGCAACAAGATTGAAATCAAGGACGATAATAAACAATGTTTATGTAGAAATAAGTGATAAATAGCTTAGGAATGGTTAACTAGTCGCTGAAATTGAAATTCGGAAGTATATGGTGTTTATCGAGTTGTCATATCGAGTTTGATTGTTTGTCTACTGTTTGGAGTCCTGAAAAATGATTAATAGAACATAAAACGAATCGAGTTTTGGTTTTTTATCATAAGTTTAAAATGAAATCAATTTTTTATCTAGTTTGTGGAAACACATAATAGTCAAATAGTCAAACTCGGAAGGGTCAAAAAGTCAAACTCAGTGGTGTCAAAAAGTCAAAATTTAGTAAAAATGCGTTTGTGGAAACGTGAAGTTGTTTTGAAAAAGAAAAAATTTTGATGATTAATGCTTATGATGATTAATGCTTGAATGTCTCTAGAACAAAAAGACCAGTTTCTTACGTGTGGTGAAAACATCAAATAATTTTTAGAATGAAATCAAGTTTTTATGAATCTAAGCTGTGGGTCAAATATATCTATCGGTAATTGTTTAAGTGGCTAAGTCATGTCCGATTTCGGCTATTTACTAGCAATGAACAGAATGGAGGAGTTGGATGACTTAAGTGTCCATACAATTTATGATTAGATATGTTTGTCTTCATTGTTTAGGAATCATGACAAAAAGTGAAAGTGAAAAGTTTTTTTTATAACTTGAATCTGAAAATCCAAATCTCAATTGTTTAAGTGGACTAAGTCATGTTCGATTTCGGCCGTTTTCTGCAATGAACAGAATGAGGAGTGAGTGACTTAGCGTCCATTCAATTTTGGGTTTGTGATTATATGATTCTATGTTATCATTATAAAGAAAGTTTTTTGTCAAAAGATTTCTAGAAAAAGTTCTCAAAATCTGTTATTGTGTCAAAATGATACTCTTTCACAAAACAATTTTAAGAAGTTGAATGATTTCTCTTTAATTTTTAGTAAAAGAGTCTTGATTAAAATCAAAAGAGAAATCTTCATCATTCTTGAAAGAGTATCATGTCACAAAGAATTTCTGGTGAGGATATTCTAAAACAGAAAGGAAGAGAGCCATCCCAACGCGAAAAGCAAATCAAAAGTGTGTTCGAAAAAGAATTGCCAGAACACACAAAAATGATAAATCAAAAGAATAATTCGAATAAAGCGTATGGCATGTGCTAGAAAAAGCAAGAACGAGCACATGAGAAAGAAACTGATCAAAAAATATTTTCAAAAGAATTGCCAGAACATATAAAACAGACAGAGTGGAAAAAGACAAAAATGTCAAAAGAATTGTTTGTTATCTAACATCTTAATTTTATTCATTCAGATAATCACTGCACAACAACAACAATGCAGGGAGGTTCATCCAGATGAACTGTGTCCTCCAAACAAAAGATATGATCTTATGGATGCTAACAAGAAAATTTATCTTGAACATGTGCAATGCCTACCGGAAAGCAAAATTCTGACGAACATCATCAAGAATCATCCATTACGATTTAGCATTGCAGCTTCTTCCTCCGTACCTTGGATTTATATGGCATAGTTTTGGCATACTTTAAAGGAATACGGTTCAAAGTATAGGCTCAAGTTTATGCTGAACAAGAAAGAACTTTCTCTTACACTGGATGACTTCAGAACAATCTTTCATCTACCACAAGCAAATGACAACAATCATAATTCATTCGTGCCACCACCATCATTTTTAGACATGGTTCCATTCTATAAACAACAATTGGGATTTAAAATGGAGCTGAAGATATCATCAAGCTTTAAGACAACTGGTCTTCTACAGCCATGGCAAACGTTATGCAAGATATTTTCCAAATGCTTGACAACACGTGTCACTAGATAGGATCAACCGCTATTGCGGATAATGCAAATGATGTATTGATTTGTCAATAACATTCATGTGGATTATACGGAGCTGCTATAGGAAGGACTTTACTATTCTCTTCATCATCCAACTTCTTCGATTCCTTATCTAAGATTTACAAAGATCATCATTAGTCATTACATGACTTGTATTCCTGACATTTCAAGACGTGTTCGAGACATGTATCACAATCTGCAAGATGATGACATAATGAAAAATATCTTTAATTCAGGAAGACACAAAGATAAAGTTGACATGCAAATTCCAGATTGGATGATCATAGAAGAGATGAAGCAAACGGAGCATTATAGGATGTGTGGAGATGTGTTTGGGTTAGATGTTCCTCTGACTCTGTCACAACCGACTGAGTCTACCCAAGGAATGCATAGGACACCAGCCGCCACTCTAAGGTCACTAACCCTAAAATGGATTAATGCATAGTCAAGTGCTCTAAAATGGTCTACTGTGATTCGTTTTTGTCTTCCTGAAAGGAGATCTACACGTCTAACTCCACCAGCTCCAGTGCCAATTGTTGATAAAGCAGATGAGATGATCTTACAAGACACATTACAAATAAGTCTTGCTGAGCACAAAAGTCGAGAAGAGCAAGAAGCTAGAGAAAATGCGGAACTAGTCAACTAGCACTTGGCGTCTGAAGAGATTGAAAAGATGATGGAAGGATTAAAGAATGTTATTGATGATAGTTTACCCCCTAAAAATGATAAACCAAATATTCTTGGCACTAGTCTATAGCCTAGGAGTGATAAGGAAAGTCAAGAGGTGGAGATCACTAATGATAAAGAGGTGGAAATTACTAATGTTGTCATACCTGTAAATGTTAATGAAGAGGAGGAAGAAATAACTGATGAAGTGTATGAATTTAAGCGAAGGGAGAAAGGGAAGATTGTAGAGGAGTCTAGGAGTACACCATTCCCCACACCAATTAGATCTCCTAGGATTCATACTCATCTCGTATCTTTGGATACTAAGAAACTCCAGGAATTTATGGCACCCAACACCAAATTATCTAAAACAAACCGACTTCTATCTTTATTCAAAGCCAAACCTTCTCGTTTCAAACGATACAAGAATTTCTTTCTGAGTTTTACAGGGACCTTATATATATTTGTTTTGACCTCTGAAAGCAAGGTTTCTGACAAGGAAGGCATTTGATAACTCTTGCGATCATCTCCAAGAAGTAATGGTTGAATCATTACCCACTATGGTTGATACGCATATTAAGGAGCAAGTTAAAAAGCAAGTTCCTGAGCAGGTTAGAGATCAAGTTCCAGTGTATGTTGCAGAAGGACTGATTCTGGAAAGACAAAAGACTAAAGAAGAGATGGAACGGATGATTGCTAAAGCTATTTTACAAGAGCGTGGGAATATACAGGCTGAAATTTCCTCACAAATTCAGAACGCTATTGATAATCACATTCCTTCTCAAGTTGATGCGTCAGTAAGAAGTTATATGTCTGGTCACATCCTTCATGTTCATCCAGTTCAATCACAAACAACATCTGTTCCCGAACAACAATATCAATTGTATCTCTCTATGAAAGCCGATCCTCAGCTACAGCAGCAAGACATAGCTATATGGTTGGCACTCCAGATGAAGTTTGAAAGACTTCAGGTACAACAAACTACATGTAGAACTTCTGCCGTTCGCCCAAGAGATCAGGACGATCCTCATGATGATGCTCATCCTGAGGGGGAGAATAGTGCAAAGCGACAGAAGACATCTGAGTATGAAGCATATGTGTTTGGAGAGTCATCATCTGGACAAGTCAATGAAGAGGAAAGAGGTCCATCAACTTCAGGTAATCAAGAGCAAGTAGATGATTATGATTTTTGGACTGATTCTTATGCTTCAGATGATGATGAAATACCAACGAAGCAAGTGTCACAAGATATTATGGAAAAAGTATCACTGGCTATTGATGAAGCAAAGTTAAAGAGAATGGCTGATGAGATGTTGAGACAAAGATGTACTTTAGGAGATGAGCATCAATATCATATTGATCAGGATAGAATTTTCTTAAAAGTAAAATTGTTTGGGAAAGTTAGAAAGGACATTCTTGTCTCACTACTCCACGAAAGACCACACCTCTAGTTTCAAATGTCAAGAGATCCTGTAAAAGCTCCACACTACTCTTATAAATTCAAACCATTTGTTATCGGAAGAAAGGAAGTTCAAGGCTTGAGAAGATTGTATTGTCACTTTACAAGTTTCCTGTAATTATCTTTAATATTGATGATATTAAAGAACGAACTTCCAGATGGGTAAATAAGTGTGTTAAGAAATTTAATCCTTATGCTCGATATGGTGTTGAGCATTGAAGAATCCTCATGCGAAGATAATCTACATTAAGAAAACAGAAAGTAGCTGAAACAACAAAGGAAGAGGTTTTATTTAACCTCAAAGATCATTCAAGTCATCAATGACTACTGGAATTGGGTCATAACACAAGTTTATCACAGAGATAGTTGCAAGAAGAGGCTATATGAGTGGCCTTGTGTCAATTACCGAGCCTGATTATAAGAATCTCAGATAAGAAAGAAATTTGAGGACATAATTAGCTGATTATGATGGCAAGGTTCCCTACTTATGCAAGAAACCGGGTTGCTATGGTCTTTTATCATTATTCATCAGAAGATCAGTGATATGGGAAAATAACAAGATTTTTAACGTTGGAATTAAAGAGACAGTTAACAACAAAAGCTAATCTCACTGCACCAAACAAATCTTTCCAGGAGTTAGAAAACCCAAAATGTTGGGGTCCCATCCAACTATGAGGCCCCATGTATGAACATATACAAGATAGCAAAAAAGAAAGGTGATCAGATACATTCAAGAATCATAAGTTTTGTGATGCAACAACTAATTAGAGTACTTGAAGGTTTAAAGAGTTTACAATAATATTGTAAAGTGACGGCTATGTACAAAGAGAACTTACGAATGATGAGGTTGAGTATCTAAAGTTGTTTGAAGAAGAGATTGAAGTATCACAACCAGATGAGAAGATGGGAGATGTATGTGAATGGAAGACCACTTGGACAACGAAGGGAACGCCCAGAATAATCGACCCTTAGGGGGAGATTATTAGGTTCATAAAAAGTGTCGATTATGTGGTTTAATTATATTTAGTCATTAATCTTTATTTTGTTTAGAATAAAGTAGTTTGTAATAAGGTATATTATGCTAAAAGCAAGAAATAGCATAATTGCCAAAGAATAGGGACTAGAAGTGAAAAATAAAGGAAGGGAAGCCTCCTTCCTTCTCCTATAGATACCCCTTCTAATCATCATTAGAGGATGATGCTTTGTAACAAACTTTTCCTTTTCCCTCCATTTTAATAACATTTGAAATTTGAATACTTGCCCCCCCTCTACTATTCTCTCTAAGCTTTCATGAACGATATGTATGATTCAAGATAAACAAGACCTAACAAACTAAATCTTAAAAAAGCTTAAAGAATCTGATCTATTAAAGTGGGATCCAACAAGAGGTATCCTACAACTGGGACAACAAGTGGTATCAGAGCTTGTTGAGAAGCTACGATCTAGAAGAATCTGCTTGTGTATATAAGATCTTGGTAACAAGTTTTGATTAAGAAGAACCCACTCATGGCTTACTCATCTTCAAGTTCTGAATCAGAGGTATCTAATGATTCTACTTGTTCTAAATCTTGTTTGGAAACAGTTAAACTTCTTAAATATCAATAAAATCAATTATTAAAAGATTTTAAGAAATCTGAGTTAATAGTTCTAGGTTATAAAACAGGTTTAGAATTAGTAGAAGAAAAACTTAAATTTTATAAAAAGAATGAGTGTATTTATGTAGAAAAGATTAATGGCTTAAAATGGGATATTCAAGTAGGAAAAATAACTATTGGTAAGCTTAGAAAGAAGCTTGAAAACTTCAAAAAGAAAAAGATAGCATTTAATTTAATGTATATAAAATTGAAAATGCATCTAAAAGCTTAGACAAGCTCATAGAGAGCCAGATAGTTGACAATTGCAAAAAAGGTCTAGGCTATGAAAAATATAATGCGGTTTCACCTCCCTACACAGGAAATTTCATGCCTCCATCACCTGAGATAGTTAGGAAGAATGATGATGCCCTAATTATTGAAGAATGGGTGTCAGATAGCGAGGAAGAAAATGTGTCTCAGCCTAAAACTAAGAAAAAAACAGTTAAGCCTAGTATTGCTAAGATAGAGTTTTTCAAACCTAAGCAACAAGAGAAAACTGCTAGGAAAACTGTTAAACAAGCTAAGAAACATAGGCAAAACACTCACATTCCTAGAGGCAATCAAATAAATTGAAACAATATGATGTCTCAAAGACTAGAAAGCAATTTTGAGATGTTTAATAAAGCTTGTTATGTGTGTGGAAGCTTTGATCATTTACAAGCTAATTGCAATTACCATCAAAAACAGTTTCAAAATAAAAGGATGGTAAAACCTGTTTGGAACAATGCTCAAAGGGTGAATCATCAAAATTTTGCTAAAAATACTCACCCCTGTACTAAAAAGAACATGGTTCCAAGAGCAGTACTAATGAAGTCTGGCTTAGTATCAATTAATACTGCTAGACAAAATATTTTAAAAACAGCAGTATCAGTTAATACTACTAGACAAGTTAATACTGCTCATTCAAAAATAACAGTGAATGTTGCTAGGCCAATGTCATATCTTTCTAAAACAACACATTCAACTGTTAAGAGGCCCATTAATAATAACACAACATTCAAAAACAGTAATATTAATCAAAGGGTTAATACTGTTAGGAGTAAAAATGTTAATACTGCTAGGCCAAAAGCAGTAGTTAATGTTGTTAAGGGAAATAATGTTAATGCTGTTAAAGCCTCAACTTGTTGGGTTTGGAAACCAAAGACTAAAGTTTTAGACCATGTTTCTAAACACAACAGTGCATCAACCATCCTAAAAAGGTTTGATTATATTGATGCATAAGGCAGATCCAAGTCAGTGATGGCTTGGGTCCCCAAAAGAAACTGATTTTCTTATCTGATGTGCAAGGCAATCCATAAATGGATTTACAGGATAAAAGAGTAATTGATAGTGGATGCTCAAGGCACATGACAGGGAACATGTCCTATCTTACAGACTATGAAGAGATAGATGGAGGATATGTTGCTTTTGGAGGGAACCCCAAAGGAGGGAAAATCACAGGAAGAGGTACCATTAAAACTGGTAATCTAGATTTTGAAAATGTGTATTTTGTAAGAGAGTTAAAGTTAAATCTCTTTAGTGTCTCATAAATGTGATAAAAAGAATAGTGTTCTTTTTAATGACACTGAATGTATTGTGTTATCTCCAAACTTTAAGTTAATTGATGAAAGTCAAGTTTTACTTGGAGTTTCTAGAAAGAACAATATGTATAGTGTTGATTTAAAGAACATAGTTCTTAAAAGAGGTTTAACTTGCCTTTTTGCAAAAGCCACATCTGATGAATCTAAACTTTGGCATAGAAGGCTAGGTCACTTAAATTTTAAAACTATGAATAAATTGGTTAAGAGAATTCTTGTAAGAGGTTTACCTTCCAAACTTTTTGAAAATGATGAAACCTGTGTTGCTTGTCAAAAGGGAAAGCAGCACAGAGCCTCTTGTAAGTCTAAAACAGAGAACTCAATCATCTCATTTACACTTGTTTTGCATAAGACTGGTTTGGTCTAACTTTGTAAAAATTCCTTATGAAGAAAATGTAATTACCAGTTGTCAACAGATGATTTATTATGTTTACAGGTTTTCTTTCAACTACAAAGGATGAGACAAGAGGAATTAATAAGTCCAGTTATAACTGGATAGAAAATCTAGTTAGATCGCAAGGTTAAGGTGATTAGATGTGATAATAGGACTGAATTCAAAAATAAAGAAATGAATTAGTTTTGTGAAAAAAGGTATTTTGAGACAATTTAGTGTAGCTAGAACTCTTCAAGAAAATAGAGTTGCTGAGAGGAAGAATAGGACACTAATTGAGGCTGCCAAGACTATGCTAGCTGATTTCTAGTTGCCAACTACTTTTTGGGCAGAAATAGTTAATACTGCTTGTTATGTACAAAATAGAGTGTTAGTAGTTAAGCCTCATAACAAGACCCCATATGAACTTTTTCATGGTAGAACACCAACTTTAAGTTTTATGAGACCATTTGGGTGTCCTGTTTACCATTCTCAATTCCATAGATCCACTTAGGCAAATTTGCATGTAAGGCTGATGAAGCTTTCCTTTGTTGGGTATACTCTTTAAATAGTAAAGCATTAGAGTAAACAATAGTAGAACAAGGATAGTATAGAAGAAACTAGCATATAAGGTTCCAATTGAAAGTACACATAATGTTGTCAGAAGTGAACCAGATTGGCTATTTGATATTGATACACTAACAAGAACAATGAATTATGAGCAATTATTGCAGGTCAACACAGTCTAATAGTTTTTTGCAGGTACAAAGCAGTTTAATGTAGTCAATCTAGACAGGAGAAAGAACCTGTTAAAGATTACATATTTGTACTATTAGGACTGCCGCTCACCATTACCCAGGATCCAAAAGAGTTTTTCATGATGATGGATCCAAACCTTCAAGTGATGATCGAAAGAAGGTTGAGTTAAATCTAAGAAAAAATAGTAAAATTGATGATCAAGAGAAGGAAGATAATGTTAACAGATCTAACAATGTTAATGCTGCTAGCACAAATGAAGTTAATGGTGTTGGTGGAAAAACAAGCATTGAACTTCCAGATGATCCAAATATGCCTGCTTTGGAAGATTATAGCATATTTGACTTCATAAGAAATGATGAAGATGATGGTGTAGTGGCTGACATGAACAATTTAGATACAACAATCCAA
Organism: Tanacetum coccineum; assembly: GCA_026074375.1. Lineage (NCBI taxonomy): Eukaryota > Viridiplantae > Streptophyta > Magnoliopsida > Asterales > Asteraceae > Tanacetum > Tanacetum coccineum. The sequence goes on along the minus strand of BQNB010018163.1, from coordinate 24,979 downwards.
GTCAGTCCTATTCCAACTACAAGAATTCATAAAGATCATCCTCTTGATCAAGTGATTGGAGATTTGCAATCAGCTACACAAACAAGAAATATGTCAAAGAATTTGAAGGAACATGGGTTTGTTAGTACTATTCAACAAAGAACAAACCATAAAGACCTTCAAAACTGCTTGTTTTCTTACTTTTTATCACATGAAGAACCCAAAAAGGTAATTCTTGCATTAAAGGATCCAAATCTGATAGGAGGCCTAATGCAGGAAGAGCTTCTATAATCAATTACAAGAAGTTGGATCTAGTAGTGAGATTTACCAAATAGAAAAGGGCTAAAGCACTAAATGGGTCTTCAGAAATAAAAAGGATAAAAGAGGAATTATGATAAGAAACAAAGCAAGATTGGTTGCTCAAGGGTACACACAAGAAGAAGGGATTGACTATGATGAAGTCTTTGCCCCTGTTGCAAGAATTGAAGCAATTAGGCTATTTTTAGCTTATGCTTCATTTAAAGATTTTGTGGTGTATCAAATGGATGTAAAAAGTGATTTTCTCTATGGGAAGATTGAAGAAGAGGTATATGTAAATGTCAACCCACCAGGATTTGAAGATCCCGACTTACTGATAGAGTGTACACGGCTGAAAAAGCACTGTATTGACCTACATCAAGCACCTGGAGGCTGGTATGAAACCTGTCAATATATCTGTTGGACAATGGGTTTCAAACCGGGAAAATTGACAAGACCTTATTCATTAAAAGGCACAAAGGTAATATTTTGCTGGTCCAAGTGTATGTAGATGATATCATCTTTGGTTCAATAAAGAAGGATATGTGTAATGCATTTGAGAAGTTGATGCATGAGTAATTTAAGATGAGTTCTATGGGAGAACTTACATTCTTTTTAGGATTATAAGTGCAGCAAAGAAGGATGCATATTTTTATTAGTCAAGATAATATGTTGGTGGAAAATTCTAAAGAAATTTGGTTTACTGAAGTCAAGACTGTAAGCCCACAATCGAAGCCAAAAGCCTCTGCTCAAGGATGAAGATGGTAAAGAAGTGGATGTTCATATGTATAGGTCAATGATTGGTTCATTGATGTATCTTACCTCTTCAAGACTTGACATTATATTTGCAGTGTGAACCTGTGCTAGATACCAAGTCAATCCAAAAGTTTTACATCTTCATGCTGTGAAAAGGATTTTTAGGTACTTAAAAGGTCAACCAAAATTAGGCCTTTGGTATCCAAAAGATTCTCTTTTTGATTTGGTAGCATACACTAATAGTGATTATGATGGAGCAAGCTTGGATAGGAAGTCTACAACTGGAGGTTGTCAATTCCTTGGATGTAGATTAATATCATGGCAGTGCAAGAAACAGTCAGTGGTTGCAAATTCCACAACAGAAGCTGAGTATGTGTTTGCTTCAAGTTGCTGTGGATAAGTTCTTTAGATTCAAAATCAACTACTTGATTATAGGTATAATTTTATGCATACCAAGATATTTATTGACAATAACAGTACTATTTGCATAATTAAAAGTCATGTTTTTCATTAAAAAACAAAGCATATAAAGATCAGCCATCATTTTATTAGAGATTGCAATGAAAAGAAATTGATTCAAATGGTCAAAATCTATACTGATAAGAATGTTGCAAATTTGCTTACAAAAGCTTTTGATGTAAGTAGATTTTAATATTTGATTGCTAGTATTGGAATGCTAAAATTTTAAAGTCTTTTATCTCTTTATGTTTTTGTAGAGTTTTGTATAAATTAGTACTGTTATTTATGTCATTAAAAGTTTTTGCTGTTAAGTATAGTTAGTACTGCTGGTTATACTTAATACTGCTGAGTTACTACTGTTAGTTATACTTAATACTATACACTGTGATAATTGTGAAAATTGCTATGGCTTGTGTTTTCTTGGTTTTTAGACTAACATTTTGCAGGATAAGCAAAGAAAAGTGTTAAATTGATGATGGAAAAGCTGTTTAGAATGGAATTGGAGTTAATGCTGGTGACTCAAAGTTAATGCTGCTAGGCATAACTTACTACTGCTGGTTGTAAGTTAATGCTGCTAGGCATAACTTACTGCTGAGTTACTACTGCTGGGTCACTTACTACTGCTGGTTGAAAGTTAATGCTGCTAGGCATAACTTAATACTGCCAGATGAACGTTAATGCTGTTGAGGGTATTTTCATAAATACTTCGATTAAGGGTTTCAATCAATCATTTAATCGATTTCAATCTTTCAAATACTCTCTAATCACAAACCCTAACTCAATTTTATCATCCATTATCAAAACCCAACACAAATGGCGAATCTAAAGTTTGCAGATACTCACAATATGGTCGCGTTTTTGTCTAAACCCACAGAAAGTGAAGGGTTTGAACAAATTGTGGATTTTTTGAATGCACACCCTATAAAGTATGCACTAACGATCAATCCTACTATATACATTTCGTGCATAGAACAGTTCTGGTCTACTGTTAAGGCTAAAACTATTAATGGGGAAGTTCAGTTACATGCCCTAGTTGATGGTAAGAAGATAATTGTCACTGAATCAACTGTTAGAAGAGAGATTCAACTAGAAGATGCTGAAGGTATTGATTGTTTACCAAACTCTACCATTTTTAAAGAACTTACAATTATGGGGTATGAGAAGATTTTACAAAAAACTCACTTTTTATAAGCCATTCTTCTCTTCACAATGGAAATTTCTGATTCATACTATTTTACAATATCTAAGTGCAAAGACTACTGCATGGAATGAGTTTAGTAGCACTATGGCATCTGCTATTATCTGCTTAGCAACAAATCAAAAGTTTAACTTTTCAAAGTACATTTTTAAAAGTATGGTTAGAAACTTGGATAATTTGTCTGGGAAATTTTTGATATATCCAAGGTTTGTACAAGTGTTTTTGAATCAACAACTTGATGAAGTGCCAACTCACAAGAGAATTTATAATGCACCCTCTCACATTAAGAAGATGTTTGGAAATATAAAGAGAGTAGGCAAAGGTTTTTCTTGTAGAGTAACACCTTTGTTTCCAACAATGGTGGTACAAATCCAATCTGAATTGGGTGAAGGTTCAGCAATGCCCACTGATCCTCATCACACACCCACCATTATTGAATCATCCACTCAACCTTAAAAGACTCAAAAACATAGGAAGCCTAAGAAAAAGGACACTCAAGTACCTCAGCCTAGTAGTCCTACTAAACATGTAGCAAATGAGGCTGTCGATAAGGTGTTGGGTAATAGTTTGGTGAGGGCTGCCACTACTGCTTCTAGCTTAGAAGCAAAGCAGGATAGTGGTAACATAACTAAGACCCAATCCAAGGCAACACCTAATGAATCTAGTTCCCTAGGAACTACTTCAGGTGGTGGTCCCAAGCGCTAAGAAACCATGGGGGATACAATTGCTCAAACTAGATTTGAGAATGTATCTAAACTTTCCAATGATTCACTGCTCGTAAGAGGTAACACACTTTGAAGTGATGAGGATAGACTTAAACTTAATGAATTGATGGAACTCTGTACCAATTTAGAAAAGAAGGTTCTTGATTTGGAGAAGACAAAGACCTCTCAAGCTAATGAGATTGCTAGTTTGAAAAGAAGGGCCAAGAAGCTTGAACAGAAAAAGAAGTCAAGAACTCATAGGCTGAAAAGATTATACAAAGTTGGTTTAACTGCTAGGGTAGAATCCTCTAGAGATGAAGATTTGGGTGAGGATGCATCCAAACAAGGGAGGAGGATTAATGCTATTGATGCAGATGAAGACATTACCCTAGTTAATGATGATGCTGACAAAGAAATGTTTGATGTGGATGCTTTAGATGGTGAGGAAGTAATTGTTGTAGGGAAAAATGAAAATGTTGTTGAAGAAATAGTTGATGCTGCTCAAATATTTACTACTGCAACAAAGGTTACAATAACTACTGAAGAAGTTACTTTGGCTCAAGCTCTGCTGACCTAAAGAGCACAAAACCTAAAGCTAAATGGATTGCTTTTAGAGAGCCAAGTGAATCAACAACAACTATATTTTCACAATAATTGCAGGACAAAGGTCTATCATAGGACAAAAGGAAAGGAATATTGGTAGAACCCGAGAAGCCTTTAAAGAAGAAAGATCAACTCAAGCTTGATGAAGAGATTGCACTTAAATTATAAGTAGAGATTGATAAAGAGGAAATAATTGCCAGAGTCGAAGAAGAAAAAATTGATGAAGCCAATATTGCTTGGGATGACATTCAAGGAAAAGTTGATGCTGATTACCAGTTGGCTGAAAAACTGCAAGCAGAAGATCAAAAGCAGTTCATAATTAAAGAAAAAGCCACATTATTTAAAGAACTCCTAGAGCAAAGAAGAAAGCACTTTGTAGCTAAAAGAGCAGAGGAGAAGAGGAACAAACCACTAACAAAAACTCAACAAAAGAAGATCATGATTACTTACCTTAAGAATATGGAAGGCTGGAAGCACAAAGACTTGAAATCTAAAGACTTTGATTCTATCAAAGAATTGTTTGACAAAGCTTTCATAAGGGTAAACATGTTTGTGGATTTTAGAACTGAGTTGATAGAGGGTAGTTCAAAGAGAGCAGGAGAAGAGTTAGAACAAGAGAGTACTAAAAAGCAGAAGGTGGATGAGGATAAAGACACAACAGAGCTTCAAAGTCTAATGGAATTCATTCCAGATGAAGAAGAGGTTGTAATTGATGTTGTACCTTTAGCTAATAAGTCTCCAAGTATTGTTGACTGGAAGATCCACAAAGAAGGAAAGAAAATCTATTATCAAATAGTAAGAGCTAATGAAAAGTCTCAAATGTATAGGGTCTTTAGTAAAATGCTTAAAAGTTTTACCATGGAAGATTTAGAAGATCTGTACAAGCTGGTAAAAGCTAATTATGAGTCAACAAGACCAGTGGAAGACTTGGATTTGGTATTATGGAATGATTTGAAGACAATGTTTGAACCACATGTAGAAGATAAAATTTGGAAGTTGCAACAAAGGTACAAAGTTTTGAGCTGGAAGCTATTTGACTCATGTGGAGTGCATTGCTTGAGTTTGCAATCTGGAATGATTTACATGCTGGTAGAAAAGAGATATCCCCTTACACCACCTATAATTACAGATATGCTGAACAAAAAGCTTTAGGTTGATTATTTAAGTGAAATGGCATATCATCTTCTTAAACTTCTCACAAAATAGCTTAAAAATCAATGAAGTGTTTGGAAGCATCCTCCTGGTGTTGATGAAGCTTTAAATGAAGAAACTTGATGATTTTGAAGAAGAATATCAAGTTTAGGGGAGGATTGTTAAGATTAAAAGCCTTTTTAATGCTGCTAGTATTACTGCTGCTCTTATTGATGTTAATGCTGCTCAGTCAAAGTTAGTGCTGCTGGACAATTTCAATGAAAATTATTCTAAGTGTTTAAGACTGCTGGTGAAGTTACAACTGCTAGTACATAGTTAGTACTGCTAGTGTAAAGTTACTATTGCTAGAGCATATTGGTTCTGCTCAGAGACTTAGAAGAAAAACTACTAAGTAGTTACTATTGCTAGTACAAAAGTTACTACTGCTGGTACAAAGTTAATGCTGCTGAAGGAATTAATGCTGCTAGTGAAGAAGTTAGTACTGCTAAGTTAGTTAGTACTGCTTATGTGATTTGTATGAGATATTTTGGTAAAAGATATGTATAAGTTATTTGTTTAGAAGATTATGATTACTTAGGAAAGTATTGTAAGCCGTATAGGACTCCTTGGTGTATAAAAGGAGGTCCTAGGGCACAGAGTTTAATATAGTTTTCAAGAATATAGAAGTATAAAAAATGAGTCATTCATAGAATTATCATAGCTTTAAGGTTTTGTAACCCTAATACTTTGAGAGTATTCGTATTGTTTTATTAATAATATTGGAGCTTATTGTTTATTGAATTATATGTTCTTAGTTTTACTGTTTCATTGATAGTTCTTCTTAATATTAAAGATTAGATTCTGCATAATCTTTAATACATTCAAAGTTTCTACTATAGTTGTGTTAGATTTATCTAATATAACTAATCCTTATACAAGCTTAAGGAATTCGGTCTATTGAAGTGGGATCAACAGTAATCGTCCGTATCTTGGCGAGGCAAACTGTTAGGTTTGCAGCCATGGCGAATGCATCCATTTTTCTAATTTATAATCTGTCTGAGCCTTTACCGGTTGTATATCGCCCGTAGACAAAACAGGTCAGTCGCTTTTGCCATATGCTTCCTTTAATGTTTTTCTGTGTTACCTATTTCTTACGCCTAACGATAATTTGCATATAACATTAATCGCTTGACCCAACACGAGCCGATGGATTTGCTTCCCTATCTAGGGAGGTAATTTTTTTCAGATTCGAAGGTTCTGGAAAGTGGAAGGATGGTAGAGTGTGCGAATCGCTTGGTTCAGCAACCTCCATGAGCGTAGTCCTATATAAAGGCTCTAAAGTTCATTAGTGAATACTTTAGGTCATTGTTTGAGATTTTCGAAACTAACAAAGTACGTTGTTTTCGTTATTCTCAAACAACTGCCTTGAGTGTTTACTCTTGAACTTGGGCTTTTGTAAAAATAGGTGCTATTGGTTCTTTGTAAGTCTTAATTGCTTTCCAATAATTATAGGGTTACCTTATCATCACTAAGTGCCATGTTTATTGCATGATACCCATGTGTAACCCGCTTTTAAATATTGTTAAGTCGTATCTACAAATATCGGTTTGTGATGTTAGCCAGTGTTATTGCTGTTGATTATGTGTTTTATGTTGTTTGCACTGTTTATGTCTGCTAATTTTGTGTTTTGTAAGCTCTGTAGGGAGTAGTCGCTGAAAATTATTGTTCCTCTGATTATTTTGTGTTGCTTAAGCGGGTTTCATAAAATGCAGACCCAACCCGTGTTGCATTAAATGTTATTACAACCTGGCCTGGATACCCACTTTGGCTCCATTCATCTCAGATATACACATTGATCCGACCCGCCTAACCTTCCGTTCACCTCTCCTCTATAAATCTCAATTGCTTTCCACTAATTATAGAGCACTAAGTGCTGTGTTGATTCCATGTTAGCCATGTGTTACCCACTCCTGAGTTTTGTTACATATAGATATTTATATGTATTTTCTGAGTTTATTTTGGGGTTGTTTCAGCATTATTCAGATCGGCTTAGGAATTCTAATTTGTTTTTGCTTAACTGTATGCTTGATGTTATGAATGTAGGTGTTTTATGACGTTGTTGACCGTTATTGCTGTTGATTATATATGTAACACCCCCAAATAGGGTCGCAGCGGAATAATGAGTCCGGGAGCGTTACTTCATAGATCAATAGCACAAGATATGAGAACGACCTCTAAAAGAGTCATTTAAAATACGATACATTAGATTTATTAAAATTGTTAAATACAAAGCGCAACGGCTTAAATTGTTCAACATTTGATAACAAAGATTTTAGATCATAACAAAAATCCCAAGATGTAATGACTCCAAATCTTTTATGCATGACTCCCGAAATGAGTATCCCCAATGTATACTTAGCACCTCGTGCCTCATTGACCTGAGAAAACATGCTTTAAAATGTCAACATAAAGTTGGTGAATTCATAGGTTTATGTAAATGTAATGTAAGATCGCAAGATTTCCAAGTGTATGATAATGCAACAGATGCAAACATCACAAAGTGTAATTACGTTTCCCTAAGCTCATGACACCGAAGCTCGACATGAATGAATTGAAATATAAATTGCCAACATTGCCCTTGATGATGTTCTAACCCGCAACATCCAAAATCCGACATGGTATGCATCATTTGGTTCACTCCGTGACACCAGTGAGAGCTACTCACCCGGATGGGGATGTCAATCCCAAACAGATCTATTTATAACATTCACGCTCACACAAAGTAATTGACGGTTCATGATAATAGGCACAATGGGTTATTGCTACTTAGGCAAACACGTAATCATGATAAAATGTACACTTGCGTCCAATTCGTAAAACAATGCATGTTTCCCACCCTAAAATTTGTAAATCATTGATATAGAAAACATAGGGCTATGAACTCACCTTAGTAAGTAGTCCTCTGTGAATGGTAATATACCCAAGTATGGCAAATGAATCACACCGTCAAACACCTAAGTAAATATGACCAGTCTTAGTCTACAAGTTTAGGCCAACGACTTCGTGTACAAACTACTATAATTTGCTAGTTTATATATACCGTTATCACTTGTGTGGTGGTGTACACGTTTATTGTATTTGTTTTCCTCGTTTTCTCTTGGGAAGATGTATGACTATATACTTTTAAGTATACACAGTGTTTAAGTATTAATAATAAATACACCTATTTATTATTCGCGTGACTTTAGTTATATAAGTATTCGTATTATACCACAACTAGTCCTATACCATGAGTGTTCATTTAAATCACTTAATTATATAAGATACCCTTAGTTTTTCATTAGTGGCAAAAACAGTCCCTATACTTAAAAACAAAATATTTACCGTTTACACCCCTAAGTTTCCATGTTGCTACGTTTAGTCCCTCTATTTTACAAAAATTACATTTTTGGTTCTTATGAGTTCCAAACAGTCCCTTAAGTTTAGGAATGTCAAAAATAGTCCCTTAAAAACAAAAACAGATTTGCCAGTTTATACCCTCAAGTTTCTATTTTTACACTTTTAGTCCCCTAACTTGCAAAAGTTGCATTTTAGGTCATTTAGATTTAAGAAGTGAACAAAAAGTCTTCATTAGCCTTGCATAAGGCTATATAAATCTGTTTGCTTAATAATAAACTCGGACTGAGCTTATTCGAGCCTGTTGGCCGTATGGCAATTTTAACTCTACCTGAAAGTTAACCATTTGGTCCCATTAAGGGTTTTTTCAACTATTAAGTTTATGATTTTTTGCCTCTAAAAATGTTGACCAAACTTAGATAAGTCCGGTTTCACCATATTGGTTATACAAAGCCAATAAGCCACCGAGAATGGGGCTTTTAGGGCCCATTAGGACCCGGTTAAGGATTTGAGGGTGTGGATTATCTAACATAGGCTATAAGCGATTTAGGGAATTCAATAAAGCATCGGTTTGCCTTAGTTTATAAATAAGATGTTGGCCCGCATAAGCACTCATCATTGGGCTGTTGAGCCCGATCTGTGGCTCGTTAAATCCACTAGTGTTGCGTTAGGGTTTCTTTTGTAACTTGTTTAGCATGTTAAGCATCCTTGTCCTATGTTTAAGCAACTTGATGGAGCTACACTCGTCCCATACGAGTCTTACAATGATTTTAGCAAACTGATTAAACATATGACTAGCAGTATAACTCTGCTACAGAGTACTAACTTCTGCTAGCAGTACTAACTTCTTAAGACCATGGCAGTATTAACTTCTAACTTAGCTCGTATCATACAACCCATCAGTGAGTTAACAAATTCGTTAGAGTTTGTTTGAGCTCGTGTTGGACATAAGACGCGGCCATGGTCTTGCTAACTTATTTCGGAACATACTCCCAATACAACCATAGTTCACAATACTATAGTGCACACATCCTTTATTGGCATGATGAGTTGTTTAGAATTATGATACGTGCTTGAAAGTGTTTTGTATCCAAATGAGTTATCAAAACCTTCGGCTAAATAATTTTACGGTGTGCTATGTCATGTTTAAACATTCATGCTTATACACAGATCTTGTTACGTGCCTCTTATGGCTTTTGGTTCACCAAACAAGTTATATCTGTTGTATATTTTAAGAAGTGGTCATGGGCTGTGTATGTGGCACGACCCTGTTTAGCTTGTTAAACATAATAAACCGTGCCTTATGACATATGAAGCAAAACATGAATCTTAAGTTTGAACAAAAGTATAGACAGTTACCCAGGGTCCTAGCTTCTTGAAGGGTAGTGTCGTGTGGTGTAGTAATAAACCCGAATAGTATAGCCCAAGTCCTAGCTTAAACCCGAATCCTCCTTGTTTTTAAACCCTTAAACGTATAACTCTAGCTTATAGATCACTAGGCTATACATTAGACCCTTTGTTTGTGAGTTGTGGTGTCGTGTTTGTGCAAGTTTGTGACTCGGCTCTTTCTGTCGTTAGACAAACTGCTTCCGGTTTTCTTGATCTCGCGTGATTTCGTCCCTTGGTGTATTTATATCAAATATAGATAGGTTTTAAGGGGTGAGCTCACGTGTGACCAGAACCCTAAACGCGTTAAGAGATAATACTTATCTCTTCCTAAATCAACGCTAAATTGATAACTATTACTAAAATTACAACAGACTTATCTGTCTGACCAAGCAGTATTAACTTTAATACTGCCAGACTTAAGTTAATGCTGGCAGACTTAACTTGCTCTACCAGACTTAACTTCTATACTAACAGTACTTACTATTCAGCTATCAGTACTAACTATAACTAACAGACTTAACTTTAACAGTATTAAGTCTGTTTACAATATTTTCCTAACAGACGAGAACGGTATTGTTTCTCGAAATAAGGCTAGGTTAGTTGCTCAAGGCTATAACCAACAAAAGGGCATCAATTATGATGAAACTTATGCCCTGGTTGCTAGACTTGAGTTCATTAGAATATTATTAGCTTATTCTTGCGCCTTAGATTTTAAACTATTCCAAATGGAAGCAAAAAGTGCATTCCTGAATGGTTTTATCAATGAGGAGGTATACATGGCACAACCTCCGGGATTCATTGATTTTGAAAAACCAGATCATGTTTATAAATTAAAGAAAGCTTTATATGGTCTTAAACAAGCACCCAAAGCTTGGTATGATAGATTAAAAGCTTTCCTTATTAAACATGAATATAAAATGGGAATGGTAGATAACACTCTTTTTACTAATAAGAAAAGTTCAAATCTCATCATTGTTCAAATATATGTCGATGACATTATATTCGATTCGACTTGTCAAGACATGTGTGATGAATTTGCCAAAATCATACATGACGAGTTCGAGATGAGCATGATGGGTGAACTTAACTTCTTCTTTGGATTACAAATAAAACAAATGAAAGATGGTATCTTCTTTAATCAATATAAGTATATTAAAGAAATGCTTAAGAAATTTGGTCTAGAGGATTCTAAACCAATGAAAACCCCCATGTCCTCTGATACTAAACTCACAAAAGATGAAGAGTGTGAGTCGGTAGATAGTACCAAGTATCGAGGCATGATAGGTAGTTTATTATACATAACGGCAAGTAGGCCCGATATTATGTTTAGTGTCTGCCTTTGTGCTCGCTTACAAGAGGCTCCCAAAACCTCTCACCTTAGAGCGGTTAAGCGTATCTTCCAATAAATTAAAGTCACTACGCACTTAGGATTAGGGTATCCTAAGGGGACCGGCATAGAAACCGTAGTATAGGTCGAGTCTGATCACGCGGGAGATTATGTGGATCGAAAGAGCACTAGCGGTATTTGTTGATCCCAATTAATAGATCTTTAATTCCTTAGCTTGTAAGGTTTAGTATCCTTGGATAAATCCAAAAATACTAAGAATGAAACTTTGATTGAATGATATAAACTATGCGAAATCTATTTTATACCACTAAGAAGTATACTCAATGAAACAGTGAATTATGTTTGACAGAAAGATATAATCAACACAACAAGCTTCAATATATTAATACGATCACTCTAATGTAGTGATAGGGTTTACAACCTTGAAGCTATGAACTCTATGGAAAACTGATATTGAGATATGTGTAAAACCATAACCTAGGATCTCCTTTTATACACCAAGGAGTCCTTTATAAGATAACTACAAATCTTTTAAACTTCTATAAGATATCAACATATCTTCTAAATACATACGATATGCACAGAATAAGTCCATACTTATCACTAAACACGTCTTTATCTTCATGCAGTCTTCAATCTTTATTAGCAGTACAAAGACTCTTCAGCAGTGTTAAGTTAGTACAAGCAGTACTAACTTATACCAAGCAGTACTAATATTCTTCTGGCAGTACTAACTGGTTTATACTGCCAGTTATAACTCAAGCAGTACTAATACTTTGATTTGGCAGTACTAAGTATAAAGACCTTTGATTCCTAACAATCCTCCCCTAAACTAGTGATTTACCTTCAAATTATCAAGTTTCTTTGAATTAAGCTTTTTTGAGAGGATTCTTCCAAACATTCTTCTACTTCTGTACTTGTGATCTTTTAAACCTTAGAAGTTCAAATGCCATCTCATTTTCATGATCAACCTCTAGTTTTCTGCTTAACATCTTTGATAGCATTTCTTGAGTAAGTGGATACTTCTTCTCTATCATCATGTGAATGGAAATTCCATTGTCCATCAACAAAATGTGAATTCTACATAAATCAAATAGTCTCCAGCTTATCAAATTATATTCATGTTGATGCTTCCAGACTTCATCTTCTTCATCAGGTTGAAATAAGACCTTCGGATCTCCCCATAACATCAAGTCATATCCTTCTGGTCTTGTTGTTGCATACCTTTCTTCTACTAGTCTATGTAGATCCATTACATCTTGTCTATCAAAATCATCAAGCAACCCACTAAAAATCTTGTAATTCTTGGAACCTCCATCTGCTCTGATGATTTGATAATACATAAAGTTTTCTGTTAGGACATGAGTCTTCCAATCAACTATTGGATACTTAGTAGCCAAAGATTCAATTTCCATAGCAAATTCTTCTCTTGGAACCAGATCCAAATAGGCTTTAAGTTCTTCCTTCTCTATATCATCTTCTATCTTTTGCCTTTTTATACTTTCTTCACTTTGCTTTTCACCTGCTCTTTTCCTTGCAAGTGATTTCTTTCTACTTCCTTTCTTTTCACTACCTTTTTCTTTTTCAGAATCCATGGGTACAAAGGATTGAATTTAATCCCATACTCTTTCAAATATAGGTCTTATATCATCATAACTTATTCCCTTGAAATGACTCATCTTGAATCCTCCTTGATTCTTCAAATACATGCACATGTTCTTCCTGACTTCAGCTACAGAGTAAGGCCTATTCTGAAGAGCATGATATCTTAGCACAGTAAGATCATTCCAATCAATAACATAAGCTAGATTTGCTTTATCTTTCTCTTGTTCTTGTCTTGCTGAATCAATTTCTTCTTGTAACTGTTTAGCTATTTCTGCATCCCTTGCAATCTTTTGTCTTTCTTCTTCATTTAGCTGTTCTTGTAGTCTAATAGCTTCTTCGTACCCAAGTCTTTCTTGCTCTAGTTGCTTCTTTGACTTCTTCTGGACAGATTCATCTTCCTTTATGATAGCCTTTCCTTTATCTTTTCTTTTTTCTGCACTCCTTTTGGTATAAACTTGTCTTTCAGGAATGGCAGTACTATCTTCAGGAATTGTACTAGCAGTACTTCCTGGTACATCAGCAGTACTAATATCTTTTTCCCCCTTTTCACCACTACCAAGATCTTCCACTAGTTCAGTAGGCTCTTCTTGATCTAAAAGAATCTCAGTATCACCACTAGTCCTCCCCTGAATCTCAGCATCCTCTTGAAACCATGTAGTTCCTTCATTTTGCATCAATGAAATATTAGGGTTTTGATCAATCTACAATTATCCTCCCCTGTTTGGAAGGATCCTCTGAAACTCCTTCATCATCAGTAAGAACCACTCTTGCCCTTCTTCTAGAATTGCTTGCCTTTATAATCTGTTCTAACTTCTTTACCCTTCTAATAAGCTTTGTGAGAGCAGAATTGTAGGTTTGTTTGGTTTCTTTTAATTCATTCTCCAAACTCTGCACTTTGTTAGACAATGAGGTACAAAGAACCATTAATTCATTAAGTGATAAACTGCCCTCATCACTTCCAAGTGATTGAACCCTTGGGAGAGGTGAGTCATGGGGTATGGTAACAGGTTCTTCTGCATCATGGTATCAGGTTCATCACCAACCTTTTTTAAGGGGGCACTAGACTGGGGTATCTTGGTGTCCTGACCTCTTTTGATTTGCCTAGGTGTTTGACACATCACACACTTATGTTTGATATTACATGTCCTTTCATCAATTCTTGACTGCATATTAACAATATAAGCCTCCCCTCAAGTCAATATGTAGGTCCAGCCCTAGATAGATCTTTACGACTGTTGAGGTTGTAGAGCACTTATGTAATCACAAGCAACTCCAATAGAGACTCTAAAAAATGAAACTATTGTTTACGCGGAATATAAACAACAAAATTAAAGAATTACTAAAAACAATGATCCTCTATGGATATTTTCTATTGATAATAAACGTGTTTTTCTAATGAATTCAATCACTACCTTTTATCCAAGGCCGTAGGTTTCTTAAATACCCATGAAACCCTAACTACTTGTTTCCTTAAGACTCGCTAAAAGCTAAAGTGATAAGTGTTATCACTTCCTAGGATATCTCATGCATATCCCTATCACTAACTAACTTTTACTATCAACCCGGAGTAAGCATAATACTACCAGGACTAATATTGTACTACCAGCAGGAATAACTTTTGTTCTGCCAGCACTAACTATAAACTTATCCTTACCAGTAGGAACTACATACCTACCAGCAGGAACTTTTACTCTACCAGTAGGAACTACATACCTACTAGTAGTAACTATCTATTACAAAATTCCTAACAATCCTCCCCTAAACTTGAATTTGACACAGTTAACTTCAAGTTTCTAGATAGATCTTTCGTTGAAAGCACCAGAGGATGGAACAACAATCATCTTGAAACCGACTCCAAAAGCAACCTTCATATGCGTTGAATCAGCAACAAGACAATCAGCATCTAATCGTGGACTGCAACAAGATCACCACAGCTACATGAATGGGTTTGATGAGCCTTTACCAAGTAGCCATTCACTCTTGGGCTAGTCAGTCCATTGGCACCCAGAAAGGGTCAAATCCATGGAGGACTGAAACCATTTTCAACTCTTTAGTACATGAAACATAGGCGAGTTGAGATCCCTAATGATTTTTGGCAAACCATCACAGCCATCAACGGATTTGATTTAGTCTTTACCAAGAGCCGTACCCTCTTGGACTAGCCACTTTTCATTCCAAGAATATGGCAAGTGAAAACCATCCAGTTTTGGGTAACCTGGCAACCATCAACGGATTTTATAAGCCTTTACCACATAACCGTTTGCTTGTGGGCTAGACAATCCTTGGGACCCAGAAAGGGTTACTCCCATGGTGGATTGCAAACCATCTCAACTCATTGGTACTCGAAACATCAGTCAGTTGAGGGACTCTATGATTTTAAGCAAATCATTAAAGCTATATCAATTCATTCTGGTCATAGACCTGGGAATTGAAACCATACCTCAATTGATTCTAGCCTGATGGCCTGGTAATTGAGAACCAAAATTCAATTAATTCTAGCCATAAAGGCCTGGCAATTGAGAGCCATAGAGTGTTGCACCAAAAAAATATTTTCCTTTAAAGATTGTGCCATAAAACCAGTTTATCAAATTAGATCAATGAAATACAAAGATGAGCCTGAAAACCAAAATGCTCATCTGCAGTTTAAAAACCAAGTGATCCAGTCCCAAAAGAGTATACCAAAAACCAAGATTTTCCAAGAGACAAAAACCATTTACAACAAACTTCACAAAATATAGAAGAAAACAGCAAAAAGTAATAAGAGATATATAACAAACTTAACAGTACCAGTCATGAACCTTAGGACGCCTGGAATCAGAAATTTGTTTCTTGAGAAAGGCAATCAACTGAACCGCAGTGGTAAGTTCATTACCCACTGTTTCGTGACAAATTTCCAGCTGATGATCGAGCATTCTTTCGATAAGGTTGACAGAGAGAGGATACTTCTTGTCGACAAACATATGTACCACTAGTCCACTAACTGTCTCCAACACATGAACACCAGAATAAGAATATAGCTTCCAGCTTTGAATACTCCAAGTGTGTTGGTTCTTCCAAACATCACTACCATCATTCACTTCAGGTGAATCCATCAAAACCTTAAGATCTCCCCAAAGAACAAGACCTATTAAATGTTTGTCCTTCTTAGATGAAAAGAGTCTTGTCAATAGTTCATCTTTTGTATCCATTATTCTATCAAGAAAGTAGATCAAGTTGCATAAAGGCTCTGGGACGCTTGGTGTAAAACCATTAGACGAGCTTTTAATACTTTGTAGACATTATTAGCGGATACTTAGGTTCTATAAAACCTGGTGGTTGAGATCAATAGACCATCCCTCATCAATTGTTTACATACAGGGACAGTAGAATCCTTTTACACATCCCCATTTGATAAGACTATGAATCCCATGTAGGGGAAAAGGCTAAAAAGATCCTAAAGGGCTTCAATCCTGAGGCACATTGAGCAAAACAACATCATCATAAATCGATCGCTTACTCTTGCCTATGTCCTTGGGCAACAACCAACCTCTGCCTTAGTTCTAACCATACATACTCCTCTCTCATACCTTCTTGTTATACTGTAACAACCATTTTTGTTAGCAATTTGCCCTTTTTCCCCATAAGGCAAATCTACAAGAATCCAAACCTTTTTGAAATTTGAATTGCAGCAGTTCTTCCCTGTTATAAGCACGTCAACCCAAAACCTATTTTCTTCAAAGAGCCTCCTCTCAAAAATCTTTCTTGGGTTCATTTTGGAGACAAGAAAAAAGCAAATAAAACAAGTCGGGAAGTTCCTTATGATTTATTTCTCCTTTGCTTTTGAATATAACTTACAAAAGCATGGGCTCCAGAACTTTTAGTCACTTTACTTCTTGTTTGAACTGCTGATTGTGGATCTCCAAGAATTAGAGTTGAAGGATGAATAGAGTTAATCCTTGATGTGGGAATAGGACTGACATTCATAACAGGTTCTAAATTTGTGAAGTCAGCCACTGCACCCTCATCATCATAAGATGAATTTGTAAAAATACCATCAGTAGGATTGTTATAAATGTCCTCAAGTGCAGGTATTTCTGAATCATCTGGATCAGGATTGGTTAGATCAGTGAAGGATAGTCCACCATAAGGACTAGCAGTACTAACTGGTGTGCTAGTAGTATTAACTATGTTAGTACTGCTAGCTTTAGCAGCTCCTGCTTGTAGAAGCAACTCCTCAGTTTCTTGGGCAAACTCCTTCCTGAGAGCTTCAGCTGCATTATTAGCTTCTGTTTGGCCTTTAAGTCTTTCAAGTTCATCCAAAAAGACTTGATCCTCCTTATCGACTGGCTTCTCATCTGTCTTTAAATTAAGATGTTTGTTAGGTGCTTCACCTGCATCCTTTGCTGTTGACCTCTTGACTGTTGAAGAATAAGAAGACCATATTGGCAGTACAAAGTAGTCCTGTGTAGAGTCAGCTTCTTTTTTAGAATTACCTGCATCCTTAATATCTCCTGTACCTGCATTGTGGTTAGCTTCTTGTGGACCTGCATGTTTGTTAGCTTGATTCTCTGATCTCACAGATTGATAATTCATTGAATCAGTTAAATAATCAAGATCAAACAGCCAAGTTGGTCCTTTCCCTGCACTCATTGGGTTTATTTTCTACAAAGGTTATATCGCCAGTTTTTCTTCAACTCTCTTGGTTTCTAAATTGTATAACCCTATAAAGCCTTGGCTTTGTAAAGAATCCCAACTAAAAACCCTTATCTGTTTTTCCCATCAAAACTTGCCCAGCAATGGTCAATGGTATATACAAGATGTCACATGGCACCCAAAAAGGTCTTATGTAGCTTATGACTTGGTATTTTGCCCTAGTTTCTAGACTCATAAGGAGTGTATTATTAGGAGCGCTTGGTCAATAATACATATTAAGAAAAATAACAAGCAGTACTAACTGCTTCAGCCCAAAAAGTTGTTAGGTAAAAATTGAATAGTATAGCTTAGTCCTGCACTGCCTCAATATGGGATCTTGTTCTTTCTTTAGCAACTCCATTTTGTCTGTGGAGTTCTGCATTAACTGTATTCCTCTTGATCCTTTGACCCACAAAATTCATAATATATGTTCTTAAATTTCTGTACCTATTATCACATCTAATGTTTTAACTTTTTGATTTAATTGGTTTCTCACATTTATCTTTCAATAAAAGTCATTAAGGATTCCTATAGTTTCATCCTTAGTTCTTAGAAGATCACCAACTAAAAATAGAAAAAAACCTGTAAAATCACCAGTGATAAACCAGGCAATAAGTCTATGTTTTTGCTCCTTACAGATGTAGGTCCAAAACAAATCCATATAAAGAAGGCTATAACGAGTGACGAATGAGCCTCACTGATTTGGCCTTACAGAGGCCTTATATGCTTTCCTTTCTGACACCGCACACAAGTGTGGTCATTTTTAAAAATCTTTGATGGTAAACCTCTTACAAGGCCTTTCCATTCACAAGGTTTGTTTAGTTTTTCAAAGTTAACATGACCCAACCCTCCTATGCCATTTATTAAGATTAATCAATTGTGGCCTTTGCAATTACACATGCACTCAAACCTCCTGACAAGGAAAATGTTCTCTAAATTGAGAACTGTACATATTGTTTTGTTAGGGATTCTAGGCTCCAGAACTTTTGGTCACTTTGCTCCTTGTTTGAACTGCTGAGTTTGGATCTCCAAGAATTAGAGTCGAAGGATGAATAGAGTTAATCCTTGATGTGGGAATAGGACTAACATTCACAACAGGTTCTAAATTTGTGAAGTCAGCCACTGCACCCTCATCATCATAAGATGAATTGGTAAAAATACCATCAGTAGGATTGTCATAAATTTCCTCAAGAGCAGGTATTTCTGAATCATCTTGGTCAATATTGGTTAGATCAGTGAAGGATAGTCCACCATAAGGACTAGCAGTACTAACTGGTGTGCTAGCAGTATTAACTATGATAGTACTGCTAGCTTTAGCAGCTCCTGCTTGAAGAAGCAAATCCTCAGTTTATTGGGCAAGCCTTTTCTGACTTGGGTCTGCCTAGTGGATCTTTGAAAGTAGCACAATTTCTAGGACTTGATTCACCATTATATTTGGAGACTTTGTGCCAGTAATGTCTTTTTGGTCTCCAATTACAACCTGCTGAGGGTTTAACAACAGTTTCCCTTTTTCCCCCAACAACACTAACTGCATTTACCTCTGCAGTATTAACTTTTTGATATGAAAAATTTGTTCTAAGTGTTGTTGTTCTATTCAATGATTTTTAAAAGGTGAAACAGATTTATGAAAATCACTCTTTGGTCTAGCATTATTCACAATAGACTTAACAGTATTAACTATGTTAGCAGCATTAGTGGGTATTGCATGTCTGTTAACATTATGCCTAGCGGTATTAACAGTATTAGTACCGCTAGCTCTAGCAGAATTAACTAGAATTTTTCCAGTTCTAGTTAGTACTGCTTTTGGAACAAATTGGTTTTATGATTCATTCTTTGCACATTTTTCCAAATTGGCCTAATTTCCCTTTGACTAGACTTCTTCCTCATCCTATTGTTTAACTCAGCTTGTTTAGCCATCCTTTTTTCATAGAAATCACAATCTCTAATAAGATGACTAAGACTTCCACATACAAAACATGCTTTTGTAGTAAACCCATATCCCAACCCCTTTTTGTCAAATTTAGGATTTTTACTATATGTGAATTGATTCTTAACAGTTTCCCTAGGAGTTTTTACTTGCTTATTAGCAAAACTATGTGTTTCATGTTCTTTTATTGGTAGAGACACATGCTCATCTTCACTATATGATTCATACTCCTCAATGATAGGAGCATCATACCAAACCTTAGGTTGACTTACTACTCTGGGTTCATTGACAGCTGGTTCAGGCAAAGATTCATGTGTTTTATCACTACAATTTGAGTCACAAGTATCAAAGTCACTGGTTTGGGTTTCATATTCACTAGCTTGAGACTGTTTTGGACCATATGTAAATTGTGAGTAATCTATTTCAATATCAGGTCCAGATGGCATGTAATTCCCTATCATGGGTGGGGGTACAACATGCATTCCTTCTGCTGTAACAAACCTATCATACAAAGGATAATTTTCTAAATCACTTTCCTTATTCATAAATACACTTTGTAAAACTTTATTTTCATAACTCAAGATTCCATCATATCTATAATCCCCATACCTAAGCCCAAATTTATCATTAGCACTCATTTGACTATTTAGCAAAATACTAAGATTTTTAGAAGAGTTGTGCCATTTTTCTATTTTAGCTTTTAAGTCTTCTTTTTCTTTCTCAGCTTCTGCCAATAGTTTCTTATGGTATGTAAGGACATCAGTTTTATCATCTAAGTCTATTTTCATAAACCTTATCTTTTCCTCATACCAAAGTTGACCTTGTTGATGAGCAACTAATTGTGCTTCAACTTTCTTTAAAGCTTAAGTATATGCCTGTATTTCTATACTGGCATCTCCAAGTTGTTCCCTCTGAGCATCATACAGTTTTTTAAGTTTAGCATAAGACTCTTTACATTCTTTTGAACAAAAATTTACCTCTGTGTCTGAGCCTGAACTGCTGCAAGCCATCAAAGCATAATCTTCTTCTTCTTCTGAGTGACTGGTCTAATAAACACCTTCTCCATCAATAGTCACCAAAGCTTTAGAGTCCTCCTGTTTACCAGATCTTCTCCCATTCTCTTTATCCTTATCGCCAGAGTTCCAAGCATCTCTCCTCTTACTATCTTGATTTCCTTTTGTTCTGCACTCTCTAGCAAAATGCCCTGTCTTGTGACAATTATAACACTCGACTTTGGTTTTATCAAAACCAACCTATTCCTTGGCATTAAATTGTAGCTTTCTACCTGTCTTTTTGTAGAACTTTTTTATTCTCATTGAAATCATGGCCACTTGTCATTTCAAGTCCATTTCTTCTAAATCAAACTCATTAAGATGTTCCAAATCCTCATGATCCAATTGAGGGCAACTGGATTGATTTGCATGTGAGGAGTATGATGAAGTTTGTTCATATTGTGAGTTATGACCAGAAGGATTTGACACACCATAAGCGGTACTAACATCATTAGTACTACTAGTGTTCTCTGAGACAAATGTTACATTCTACGTGTTAGAGGACGATGCAGTAGAGCCTTTAACATCATTCTCAAAGACTCTAAGATTATTATACAGATTATCAAAGCTGAGACTGTCCACTCCTGGCTTGGTCCTCATGATTAAGGAAACTTGAGACCATGCAGAAGGTAGAGACCTAAGGAATTTCTGATTTGCATCCTCAGTGGAGACACCTGCACCATGAATCTCTAGTTAACTCAGAAGACTCTGAAACCTGCCATAGCCAAGACTTCCAATACAAAAACATGCTTTGTCGTAAACATATCCCAACCCCTTTTTGTCAACTTTAGGATTTTTACTATGTGTGAATTGATTCTTAACAGTTTCTCTAGGAGTTTTTACTTGCTTATTAGCAAAATAGTGTTTCTGTTCTTTTTGTTGGTGAGACAATGATCATCTTCACTAAAAAATCTGTTCATACTCTTCAATGTTGGAGCTTCAGACCAAACCTTAGGTTACTTACTACTGTGGGTTTCATTTACAAACTAGTTCAGGGCAAAGGTTCAGGTGTTTCATTCACTCTACATTTGATTCCAAGTATCAAAGTCATGGTTTGGGTTTTCAGATTTACGTTTGAGACTTGTTTTTGGACCATATGTAAATTGTGAGTAATCTATTTCAATATCAGGTCCAGATGACATGTAATTCCCTATCATGGGAGGGGGTACAACATGCATTCCTTCTGTTGTAACAAACCTATCATACAAAGGCTTATTTTTTTAAATCACTTTCCTTATTCATAAATACCCTTTGTAAAACTTCATTTTCATAACTCAAGATGCCATTATATCTAAAATCCCCATAACCAAGCCTAAATTTATCATTAGCACTCATCTTTGTATTTAGCAGTTTACCAAGACTTTTAGAAGAGTTGTGCCATTTTTTAACTTTTAGGGGGCTTTTTTTTAAATCTTCTTTTTTTTTTAGCTTCTGCCAACAGTTTCTTATGGTATGTAAAGGACATCAGTTTTATCATCTAAGTCTATTTTCATAAACCTTATCTTTTCCTCATACCAACGTGACTTGTGTGATGAGCAATATTGTTGCTTAACTTTCTTTTTAAAAGCTTAAGTATATGACAGTATTTCTATGCTTGCATCACTAAGTTGTGCTCTTTGTTTATCATAGAGTTTTTTAAGTTCAACATAAGACTCTTTACATTCTTTTGAACAAGAAGTTACCTCTGTGTCTGAGCCTGAACTGTTGCAAGCCATCAAAGATAACTTCTTCTTCTTGAGTGACTGGTCCAATCAACACCTTCTCCATCAATAGTCACCAAAGCTTTAGAGTCCCTGTTTACAGATCTTCTCTCATTCTCTTTTATCTTATTTCCAGAGTTCCAAGCATCTCTCCTCTTACTATCTTGATTTCCTTTGTTTTCACTCTTTAGCCAAAATTCCTATCTTGTGACAATTATAACACTCGACTTTGGTTTTATCAAAACCAACCGGTTCCTTGGCATCAAATTGTAAGTTTCTACTATCTTTGTGTAGAATTTTCATTCTCATTTGAACTCATGTCCACCTGCCTATTTAGTCCATTTCTTCTAAAGCAAAAATCCATCAAGCTGATCCAAATCCTCATGATCCAATTTGAGGGTAACTGGATTGATTTGCAAGTAAGGTAGTATGATGAAGTGTATTCATTATTATGAGTTATGACCAGAAGGGGGGGGGGGGGGGATTTGGACACTGCATATGCGGTACTAAATCTTAGATACTGATATGTTCTCAGAAACTCAAAATGCCATATTCTGCGTGCTAGAGGATGATGCAGTAGTGCCTTTATACATTCATTCTCAAATATTCTAAATTATTATACAGATCATCAATGCGGAGGACTGTACCTCCCTGGGGCCTTGGTCCGTATGATTAAGGAAAACTTGAGACCAGGTAGAAGGTAGAGACCTAAGGAATTTCGGATTTGCATCCTCAGTGGAGACATTTGCACCATGAAACTCTAGTTGACTCAAAAGACTCTGAAACCTGTCATAGACTTTATGTAGCCCTTTTGAGTTTGATACAGAGAAGCCTTTAAACTGTTGCTTTAGAATATACTTTTGCATCTTCTTGATTTCATCAATTCCACCAAAATCTAGATTTAATAGCTTCCCACAATCTCTTTAGCATCAGTCATTTTATGAAATTTAGCAAGATGATCTTCTGGTAAATCCATAAGCAAAGTGGTCCTTGCTTTTCTTTCTCTTTCTCTGGCTAAGATCTCTTCTGCAGTCATTGGAGGCAGAACCTTGATTTGACCTTGTGTATCTGAGGAGATTGATACAGACCATTTTCATTTTGTATAACTTCCCAGATAGGATAATCTGTATGGGCTAAATAATGTTCCATTTTCATGGCCCATATGTCATATTCTCCCTTTTTGAGAATAGGAAGTTTGATGGTTAAAACAATGTGAGGAGTTTGTTGTGTAAGTGTTTGTGATGGTGGTGGTGGTGGAATATCATCTTGTGATCCAAACATGATTAGTTTTATAAGATAAAGGTTTATATCTGGTTT
>BQNB010018162.1:39921-68716 GCA_026074375.1 Tanacetum coccineum | reverse complement strand
ATAAACACTAATATGGTGAAAGAAAATCAAGCTATGGATTGTGTATGTTATGAGTTTTGAGTCGTGGCTATTGTAAGAGATAAAGGGAGAGTTTGTTTGATTTTACACTTTGGAAAATGGAAGATGTGTGTTTACTTGCTAGCTTAGGCATTATATACATGCAAGACTTAGCCAAGGACTCAAGGAAGGCCTCAAGGAAGGTTCCTAGTGCAATTGGTCAAGTGGTTACAAAGGTGTAAGACTTGGTTCCCTAGATATTTTGTAATATCTAGATATTTAGGGCAAGTTGATAATTCTTGGTCCTATCTTGAAATTTTCCGAAAAAAAAACATATATGTGATGTTTTATTGATTATTTTGGGTATTGGGTATAATCGTAGATATTCGTTTAAGCGTAGTTAGGTTTTGGTGCTTCCGGGAATGCCGAAACGCGTTTTATCGCGAAACGTAAGCATTTTACGTAGCCAATAAAAATAAGATGAACAAAGTTATTAATAATCCTCATAATAATCATATAACACTTTCTTGATGTAAACATTTAATCGTTTAATGCCCGTTTACATTGAATGATCATTTTTAGTTTACGCGATTTAACTTAACGATTTCCATTAAAAACAAACGCGTACAATACTAAAAATAAATAGTGACTTTATTAATGTCGTACATTGTCCTAAAACACGAGGTGTTATAATAGTATTGGTAATGAAATGGTTAGGTTAGCACGCCTTTCTCCCTGATATCTTCTATCTATTTATTTTATTGCATTTACTATTTTGTAATTCTTTAAATTAATCTTAAAATCATTTTTAATCTTGACAACAATCAAATTAAACTTTTTAACCTTAGCTCTTGGGATGACCTCGGATTTACCAAGCTACTGCACTATATATGACCGGGATCTCTGCCTGTTAGTGCGTGTATTAGTAATTAGGTTTTATAAATTCAAAACTTGAACAAAATATATTTAAAGCAAAATACGCATCAAGTTTTTGGCGCCGCTGCTCGGGAGCTAAAATTAGTTTTAATTTGATTTACTAAAAAATATATTCATAATGACTAAGGGGGTAATTGATAACCTCACTGTGGAACAATATCTAGCATTGACTCGAGGAAACCAGTCACTAGGCGTGGTTAAACCAGAAATTAGAGGCAATGTGAATCTCGAAATAAAAAGTCAATTCATGCGGGAATAGAGGGAGGACACCTTTTCCGAAAATAAGAACGAAGACGCCCATGAGCATGTGGAGCGAGTTTTAGACATCGTCAACTTATTCAACATACCTGGTGTATCATACGATGTTGTCATGCTGCACGTCTTTCCTATTACTTTAACTGGAGCCGCTAAGAGATAGGTGGACAGACTTCCCCCAGGAACCATCAATTCCTGGGATCTCCTTAAAAAGGCCTTTATCCAAAGGTACTGTCCACCATCAAGAACCGCCAAACAGCTTGAGGAAATCCATAACTTCAAGCAAAAAGGAGACAAGACATTATACCAAGCTTGGGAACGGTATAATAACCTTCTGTATAAATTCCTCACCCATGACATCAATAACCATCAGAAGGTAAATATCTTTAATAAAGGTCTTGGGGCCTTGAACCGCCAATTGCTTGACTCACAAGGGCCAATTCCTGACATGACACCATTTCAAGCATTAATGGTGATTTATACTATGGCCAACCACTCCCAAAAGTGGCATGATGTATAACACCCCCATTTTTGATATATAGCAGCGGAAGCTAATCTGGGGTATTATTTCATAGTACACAGTCATAATCATAGAAAACTACTCGAAAGAGACATTTTTAAAAGATAAGTTATCATTTATTATTTCATCAAAGTTTTTACAAAAAGATGTCCCAAAATCTACATGAAAACATAGTGTTTGAATGATAACATTTTAGCCATCTTCAAGTCCGTGCCACTCCGTGCCATAAGATGTTCAGTTACCTGAGATAAACATGCTAAAAAGGTCAACACAATGGTTGAGTGAAATTTATAGGTTTATAATAAATAGTGTAAATACAAGTCATCATAAGAGTGGGTTACGTTGTTATACACCCATAAGTGTAATAATTGCAATGAGTACAATTATTATGGAAAACAATATTATTGCGTCTAAGCTCATGGCACTTAAACTGACTAGTGTATATATCAATAATGATATATATAAAGATAATGGACCCCGTGTAGGAAATTGCCATATACCTATGAGTTTCAAATATAGTGTGTTTGGTTACCTATCCGGCTAACACAAATTGGATTCGTCAATCCTAATAGGCCTATTCACAATATTCATGTTCACTCGCAAGTGATTAATGGTCCATGATGGTAGGGATCTTTTGGCATAAAGGGACTTAGACAACAGATGCAATAATATATTAGGATAGCATATATTTAGAAAACACTTGTATTCATGGTTTATAGCATGTATCCCCCTTATGGGTTTATGAAATAGTAGATTTAAAAGTGAGGCTATGAACTCACCTTAACATTATAGGGAAATCTGATTGATGGAAAAAGTATATCAAGTGAAAGTAAGGGCTTCGTCACGCAACCTGGGGTAATATGTCAAGTCTTAGTATGATTGTTTATGTTTCAAAGTTCATAAAGTTTAACGTATATCTTTGATTTATTAAATTATGGAAATATTGTATCGTTGTTAGGGCTATCATAATCCAGATGCCATGTAGTATCCTTTGAGGAGCCGGGGCACTTTAAATCGTAAACCCAACAAACTCGTCAAAACAAAAACTCAAATAAAACCCTTCATATGAAATTCACTAGTAACGTGATACGATAAGATTTTAAGTTTCTTCAAAAGTTAGTTGATGATAATTTATGTTAAATATATAACGAAATAATACGCCGATTTATGATTAATAACAAAAAATATGTCAGGTTTTAATAAAATAGAGTTTTATAATATTAATATATATTTTTATAATTTGTATAAAAATATAATATTTTATATTTTTAAGTTTGCAAAAATAGCAATATATACCCTTGGTTTATAAACTTTTACAAGTTTAGTCCCTATATAAAATGTATATAATTTAAACCTTTATCTTTTAAATTTGGAAAGAATAGCCCTTGGAGTTATAACTTTAATATAATTACAGAAATGGCCCTTGTAGTTAATATTTTCCAAAAGTAACAATATATACCCCTTACATGAAAATAATTTCCAAAACAAGTCCAAATTCCATGCAAGCTTATTTTTAGGATTTCAAAAGAGATTTGTAGGTTATAGCTTATTATAATAAGCTAAAATAAGATAGGATAAACAGCATTTACGAGCTTATAGCTTATGAAAAGGGTTTACGAGCTTAAAATGACAAAATGGGTCATTTAGGTTCAAAAAATTAATCCAACGTGTTTAAGCTTTTAAGACTTGATAAAAAGTCTATAGAAATGATAAATAAGCTTATAGGAATAGCTTAAAACAACAGCTTATGAGATTAGCTTATAGATTTTATGAAAATGGCTAATTAGGATTTCTAAGGCTCGTTTGGTTTTAGAAATTAAGAACACGCATGGTTTTAAGCTTAAAGCTTTTAACAAGGGCTTAGACATAATCATATGATACTTATTAAAGATTCATAACAAAAATTTAGCTTATTTGAACAATAATTAGGCTTACAACTTTGAAGATGGGTTGAAATGGGGTTTTTATGTTCGCACGCCTAGAAAACAACCTCGTGGCTCTTTGTTCTTGATTTCTTGGCTTCACTTTTGGTCTTGTGGCTTATCTTGATCCTTCTTGGCTATTCTTATGACTCCATTGTTGTTTATGTTTGAGTTTGAGGTATGAGATTAAATGGTAAAGGGTTCGACTATTTATAGTCTTAATAATCCTTAGAGGCCAAGTTAGCAAGAGTAAGGACCAAGGTGTGATGACTAAGGGCTGTTAGGGATTACAAGGAAGAGATAGTGTGTGAGTGTTGAGAGCTAGAAGACTAGCTAAGCAAGGTGGAGGGGTTTTAGGGGGTTTGGCTAGAACAGAGTGACAAGTTGGTGATGTAGCAAGCTTAGTGGCTAAGAGTTGAAAGGGAGGTGCTTGTAAGCAGCTTAGGGTTGTAGCAGCTTAGTCATAGAGGTGCTAGGATACTTGGTTGGGTTTAAAATGGGTAGAAATGGAGGGAAAAGGGTATCGGGTTCATTTAGGGCTTGGTTTAGGGTTTAGGGTTTTAAAATGTGGATTAGGGTTAGGATTAAGGGTAGATTAAGGTTTAAGGTTGTGTTAGGATTGAAATTAAGGCTTAGGATTAAGGTTTAGGGCTTAGTTTTAGGTTTAGGGTTTAGTTTTTGGTTGAAAGTAAAATTAGGGTTTAGGGTTTCGTTTTTAGGGTTTAAAGTTTTAGATTAGGTTTTAGGATGAATTAAGGTTTAGGTTTAAGGTTTAAAAGTCATGCATTGAGTGCTTGTACCTTGTACTAAAGTGGTAGTAAGAAACCAAAGTGATTTAGGAGGTAAAATGGCCTAATTTAACTTTCTTGCATTATTGGCTTGTACATTGTGTTTTAGAAAGTTGTAACTTGATTTAGGAGGGAAAAAATATTCAAATGTGGTGTATTGATACTTTTACACATGCTTTAAAGGCTTGTACATTTATTTTATATGTATACATTACATATAATTAGGGTTTTGATATAAACGTTAACGTTTAATGCTTGTTTTGATATAACATTTTGAAAAGTACGTTAAATGGATAATGTACTTGGTAAAAATGATATTAGGATATATACTTGACATATTAGGATGTTTACATGATATAAACATATATAGAGATGGCATTGATAGAGGTTGCGTGAGCTCGTTTACTTTAGAGATACAAGTTATGTTGCATAATGAGATAAAGCAAAAATTTCCCTATAAAAAGGTGGTATATATAGAATAGATAGATATTACAGTGCATCTAATTTAATAGATTGATATTTACATTGATGAAAATTATGAGTTGTTATATGATGGGTCATCCAATGGAAATATAGAAAGTAGTAGTATTCTGAAGGGATTGTTGTTATTGTAAACAAACTAGAAAATGTCAATTGAGACATAAAGAAACTAAAAGAGAACATTTATGCCATTCAAGTAGGATGCCAAAACTGCAGAGGAGCTCATCTTGACAAGGATTTCCCTCTCAAGGAGCAAGTAAAAAAGCATCAAGGAGGCTAAATATGGCGAGTTTGGACGACCTTTACCTTTCAGTAATGGAGCTAAGTATTGTGTAGGCCCACCTGGATACTACACATAAATTGACAATCGCCCACCAGTTGGAGAAAAGTGGCCAAGCTTAGAGCAGCTTATAAACAAACACCTAGAAGAATCAACAAGAAGAAGGACTGAGATAGAAGAATGGATAAAGAAACTCCAGGAGAATTCCAAAATTAATACTCGAAACCAAGCCGCTTCTCTCAAAAATTTAGAGACCCAAATCAAGCAGCTAACAAAAGAATTTCACACCAAGGCTGCCAATGAAATAAACAATCCATCCTTAAACCAATGTGTAAAATACTAGTAATCTATAAAACCAAAGAACAATAAAGAATTCTATAGAGAGAAAGTGGATGGGAGGAAGGTTCTAGTGAGAGAAAGTAACCAAGAAAGAAAGATTAGATTATGTGTGACTAAATGAACCAACCAACTAACCAACTAACATTACATTTAATTAATCTACGATCTATGACTAACTATATTGGAAGTGACCGATACTTTTTGTATACCTAACAATATCCCCTAAGGCAGGTCACTCCAATTTACAAAAAACTTAAACCTAGCATACTATGCTTTGACTTTAGTCTTGAACTCGTAGTGATCATTAACTTTAGGCTTTGACTTGTATCTTTGACTTGATATGAATATGATTTAGAACTTCTTTGAGATCATCAACCAAGCACAATCTCTTATCATCATCTTGTGATCTCTTACCTTCTTGTGATCTTGCGACTTCTAGACCAACATGCTCATATTGTTCTTGATGTTGAAAGCATATGTAACCATCTTTCTTGATATTCTTTAACTTTAACACTTTGTCACTTTTTGGAGGATGTACGGTATCAACTTAATACTTTGTCGCTTTAAGAAAGATGCACGATATCAGAGTAGCAGAAGTCTTGAAACATATGCTTGAGCTTTCATGATGTCTTTATATATATCGATCGAGTATGAGCATGTGGTATTGGATTCGACTTGTCATCGAGAAATTGCTACCACCGTCAGGAAACCTGCATGAATGGGTTTGTGATAATCAACATATATGGACGAAAGTGGCTTTGTCACTTCATCGAATATGGTTGTAGCAACCACGGTTCCCCGTTTCTCAATATAAATACTGCCTGTGATCAGGTAGAAATTCGAAGAATCTCCTTGACAGGGTTTTGCAACTGCGCTAGTCGTTCTCATTACCAGAGCGTCTGAAAGTAGACAACACGGTAAGAGTGAACGGGTAAGTTACTATCTTCCTGATTAAGCCATGAATTCGTGTTAAGCTTTCCTATGTCCAGATACCCTTGTGAGGCTTCCTATGGACATAAGATTACAAAATCGATTTAGAAAATCAGTCGATGTGTCAAATTGCAAACGGTTTTTATGACACACCAACAGTTTTATCTTTTTCAAAGATCACCAATTCATAAGCTGGACTAAATCGATATCCAGTATCACAAGCTCGATCCATATAGGATCTCACATGTCACCTACCAAGAGCTTGTATTATGTTGGCTCAAGTAGAATTTCCATCTTCACTGTGAATACTTAAGTATCACTCGGATGTTCTGGCAAAATCACAAGGATAATGCATAGGACTCTTAATATATATTTCTTATAGTTCAAATTGTGTGAATTAGCAAGCATAATTTTAACAAGTGTCCTAATGAGATTTATGGATGATCTCTTTTGGCTCTATACTCAATAGTTCACTTTGGTTTTAGTGATCGAAGGCTGGAGCAGACTGCTACCTTTTCAATACCAACTAACTCGGAGTGAGAAAGTTGATAGAAATAGGTGTAATTTCTGGTGTAATTTCTGTGAGAAATGAAACAAAAATATTTTGAGAGATTCTGAGTGGCTAGGGAGGGTTGTGCACAACATCACTGGGTCTATGATGTCAGCCTTCAATGTCAGCAATCATCTTTGTGATTCTTAACAGCAGATGTATTGATCCGGTTTCTGCCTAAGTGTAAGGAGAGCTTTTTTCTTTTCACTCTTTATCTTAACTTTTCTTTTTAATTCTGCAACCCCTTCAGCGCTTATCGAGACTTCATAACTAGTACTTTGTTGCGTTTGTTCTAGTACTAGCTCCATCTCAGTCGACACTATTCCCTTATTCTCACTTTTACTCCTTTTTTTATACCGAATGACTACTACACTATCTAGTGGAATATCCCTGGGTAGATCCCTCCGGTTCTGGTTGGATCATGGGAATGAATACCTAAAACTTAACCACCTTATAACTCCAATACAGTAATTTAAATGGTCGGTCTTTGGTACTTCCACATTTTAGCCAATCACGTAACCATTTGCTCCTCCTTCATATGTGCATCAATTAATCGAAAGAGTTTAGCATATATATGAGAAAGCATAAACTTGAGATTTTAAAAATCACATTCTTAGCCATATATTTTAATCACATTTCTCCCTTTATCAAAAATGTTAAATCTTTTAATATTTTGGATATTAATTGATAAAATATATGTATTCGAGGAGAAGATGTCCAATTATTAACAAGCCGGTCATTGTAACATATTAATGCTCCCCCTCAAATTAAGAGGGAATTATATGGTGTTTGAGTAAGTTAATTTGAAAATTTTTGAATTTACTAAGAAATTATTGAAAATTCATACTCAAACACTATATATGCCTAATTATAGTCTACACTATTTATTTACATATTCACAAGATTTATTATATACGAGAGTTTGACCTGACATAAGAGGGGACATAATATGACAAGGTCATATTGTTCGTTCCAGCAGCTTGAGGTCATTCTCGTAATCCCTTCCACCAATGAACTTCTCTAGATTCCACATCAACCTCCTCTGATAAAGCTGCTTATCTATATCTTGAACCATAACCCGAGCCCTCTTCTTGTCTAATTTACTACATTTCCTCATTGGCAGGTATTCTATCCTTATTCCCTTAGCAATATCATTAAGAGCAAATCGAACATCATTGAGCGTGCCATCACTGAATTTATGAAGTTCATTTGCATGCATCAATCAATTTCTTTTCATCTGGACCTTATATATCACTCCTTTCAGGTCGGAATATGCAGTGTACGCAGTCCTTTTTCTGAGATTTAACCTAAATGTGTCTGGCTTGGTAAGGTTGAGCTTCTTTTGGTAACTTTTAACACCTAATTGAAGATCTTACACCCGCCTTTGAATGACAATCCGTCTTGTGAACATACGTAATGCCACATCTAAGGAATACCGTTCATCGATTGTGAGATTAGTCAGCTTATGTTGAACAAGTAGAAGTAACATGTCCTCAATGTCTTGTAGGAGAAGTCTTTTGAAATCACCTTCTTTATACATATATAGCTTCTGATCATCTCAACGAACTTCAATCTCTTCAAGGTGACCGTAGTCGTATATCTTCATAATTTTATGTCTGGTTACCGCAATAATTCTTCTTCTAGAGTGAACATATTTAGATGAAGTCAAGTTGCTAGCATACCCGTAGAATCTTTGGCGTTTTGGACCCTAGTGTGAAGTGCCCACGTAAGCATGTTGATGATATTCTACCCGCACGGGACTCCATAATTTGGGAACCAAGACTTCAATCCATTTGAGATCATAACCAGCACCCTTTGTCTTTGTCATAGAATTTGAGTATCATCTTCTTAAGTCTCCACCCTTTAGATATTCCAGATCTTTATTAATAAAATAATCCTTAGGGATAATTTGGCGTCCTCGATGATATTGAATTAACGGAAGAGGCTTTCTGAGATCGAACGAATATGGTTTGTTTTTGGGGTTATGCCAGTCAAATCATTCAGTTGTTGCTTTGGAAAATTCTTTAAGATGGTACTCTAATTCCGTAATACTCTTGCAAGTTCCTTTGAGCAGGTTGAATGTCGGTCCAACAAAAAATTCTTGAGTCAGATTTGGAATTTTAAGCCGATTCATGACAAATGCAGAGGAATCAAATGAAGCATCGTTGAGCTTATCAAATGAAGTAGGAAGTTCTTTAGCACATGCAGCTTGACTAATCCAGGTCTGAGGAGGTCAAAAGTCAATTTGTTGTCTCTTACTCTAATCAGGATCAGGAGGTAGAGGTTGCTCGGGTTTCTTAAACCAGTCAGCTTTGGTAACCTCCTTGTCAGCGGGTTATTCATCATTGTTTCCCATGACAAACTCTTGATCTTGTTGCATGCATGAGTCTTCAATAGTATAACTTGGCTCCTCTGCATGGGTAGATTTTCCAGAAGACTCATGTAGAGATTGGGAAGCGTCTTTAGAGGTGCTTGAAGACTTCTTTTCCTTTGACCTTAAATCTCTAGATGACTCAGCATCTTTACTTGACTTCCTTCTTTTCGTCCCTCGGTCTGATCCAGCGAAGAGGTCTCGGTCTTTGTCTTTTTCATCTCGACTCCTCTTCAACAAAAACACTTCACCATATGAATCAAAGAGATCTTTGTCAGTGTTATAAGACTCAACCAGTACATCATAAAGCTTCTTTTTATAGTCAGCTTTATCATATGACTTGTTCTTCTCCATCTTGTCTATTAGTATCTTTGTAAGCTCAAACTCAGAGAGTGGGTTGCCTCATAAGTAGACATTAGTTGTGAAGAAGATCTTGTCAAGACTACAGATTCTACTAATTCAGTGACATTTTTCTCAATAACAGGAGTTGCAACATCTGAGATCGCTTGAGTAAGAATCTGAGGTAGTTAAGCATTGACTTCCTCTTTGATAATTGTCCACACCATTGAGTCAACGAGTTCTATATACTCCCCAGCTTGAGCTTCTTCTCTACAGTCAAAATTATGTGCTTGAATGGCCTTGTTTATTGCTTCTCCAAGTTTATTATCCACGTAACGATTAACTATAGTAGGAATGGAAGAGAGAGCTTGAGCATACTAGTCAACTTGCTTTATCTATGACACATCTTTTTCTAGGTTAAAGACTCTTTCATTGAATTTGAATACAGAAGCGAAATCTGGAAGTGTAGGAAGTGATGTTGTAGTCTCTGAAGTTGTTGGTGTAGGAGTTGGTGTTGCTTCTTATTGTAGAGGATTGAAGAAATAAGGTGGTAGAGGAACAGTTTTAGTGAAACTTGATGTGATTACAGGAATTGTTATTGCATACTGAGCTGTGGTGTCCATCAAAGAAGCAATCTCATTGTTTGCTGGAGATGGATTATCAAGATTTAGGAGTTTGCTTGTAAAATCAGAGGAGACATAAGAGCTTTGTGTTGGACCTCCAGTCTTCTGTGTGTCAAGAATAGGTGTAAGTGTCACATGAGCATCATCCTCTTCTTGCTCAAATCCTGACTGTTAAGAAATATTTTGTTGATCTGCTCCACCCTGATCAGCATCTTTGTTTCCCAAATTCACATTCACGTCATCATACAGCTCCTTAGTAACCTCATCATCTTTTTCTTCATCCATTGATTCTTCATCATCAATCTTTTCTTCTTCTTTAATATTGAATTCATCATCATATTCTTCTTCTTCTTCTTTGTTATGTTCTTCATTAGTCTTATTGGGATCAGGAATCTCATCTCTATCTGATTTCTTCCTTTCATCATCACTCTCATCATTATCATTA
Organism: Tanacetum coccineum; assembly: GCA_026074375.1. Classification (NCBI taxonomy): domain Eukaryota; kingdom Viridiplantae; phylum Streptophyta; class Magnoliopsida; order Asterales; family Asteraceae; genus Tanacetum; species Tanacetum coccineum. The sequence continues at coordinate 57,941 of BQNB010018162.1, read as the reverse complement.
CTATCATTATCAAAGTCATCTTCATCATCATCCTCTTCATCACTATCTCCTCAAGATTCTTTCTCACTTTTTGATTCGTATATGGGTACATCAAGAACCTCTAGTATAGTACTAGTTCCTTCATTTATACCAGAAGTCTTTTGTTGTTGCTCATCAAGAACCTTTGACTGAGTGTCAATTCCATCACCTAAGCCACTTGCATGTGAAATGTGAAAGTATTTCTTGCTTCTTTTGGTAGCCAGCTTCAGTTGTTCAGCTTTAGTTAATGCAACCTCAGATAAGACAGCTAATCCTTTGGATTTTGGCTTCTTTGTAGGTTGCTTCTTCTTTGTAGGTTGCTTTTCTTGTAGGTTGCTTGGGTGATGTATCAGAATCAGCTTTCTTTTGGACGTACTTTAGTTTTGGAGTTTTCTCTCTAACAGCAAAAGTGTAGTATGTCATGTAAGCATTAGATTCCAACATTTCTTGGTTTGTTAGTTCCTTTGGGAGAATGGTACCATATACTTAAGTATCTTCATGTCTAGAGATACATATTATAGAATTGAACATGGTATCATCTCGAGCAGTATGCTAAAACATCTTTTTTCTCCTCGAAATAGATTGATCCTTTGCCATAAAGTAATCGATGATGATCTTTATAAATTTGGGATATGACATCTTATTTGTCTTCTTAGCATCTTTGTATTTAATCTCGAACAGGAATTCTTCCCAGAGTAGATACACATAGTCGATGTTCTTCTTATAGAACATACCCCAAAGGATCTGAGCACGGGACAGACGAATCTTGTCCATTCCAGTTTCTTTGCCACTTTGACACTTGTTGATGACTGTAGCACATGCTCTCCATGGTTGATGTATGTAGTCAACATTTACATCAGTGCGATAGGTGATGTCACCAGTGTGTCCAAGATCTTTGATGAAAAAGAGAATGTCTTGTTCTATTGGGAGGTCTTCAAACTTTTGTCTTGGAATTTTAGGGCAAAACTGGAGAATTTCTCAGAACATATCAACATCCAGAGAGACTTTCCTCTTGTTTATCGTGAATCTAATGGATGACTTATGAACTCAAACTGTAGCCTAAAATTCTTACATATAAATAGCAGGAACATCTGCAGCGATCAAGAATGCATAGTAGAAGGAAGTGAGAGCAAGAGCATCCAACACGACTTGAAATGTAGCTTCTTTTAGTTTGATGTCTGTCTTGAGTCTCATGTTGCATTTCCCAAACTCAAGATGGTTCGCATGGGTAACAAGAGCATCATCAAGGGCTTTCTATTGCGCTTGAGTGGTATTCATGTTTCTGCTAAGATTTGACCAATACGGTTTATATATATAACCAATTGTATATATAAAACACTATAAGGCCCTTTGATTATTGAATACTTAAGCTTGATGCATGTTGTGATATTATTATAATGATTCGGCTCATTAAGGCATTTAGCATTATTGAATAAGATCTAATCATCCAAAAGGCAACTTAATTAGGCATAATGTGAAAGGCATTAAGACAACTGAAATAGTGTTTATAGGAGTCCTATTCAAACTATCTTGTAGAGAATATGGTACCTAAGACATGTTCAGATATTCTTGATGACCCTTGTAATATAACCTACTTAACTTGTTAAGGTTGCAAAATTAACCAATTTTAATTAGATACCTAACTTGAGTTGAAAATTACCTTCAGAAAAATTCAATCTTAAAATTCCTTAAAATCCATTGCTAAATCGCCTCCTATTCATGAGTGTTAAATTGCCTCCTAAAAAGAGTTGTTTAATCGCCTCTTAATGGAATTGCTAAATCGCCTCTTTAATATAATTGCTAAATCTCCTCCTTAAAGGAATTGCTAAATCGCCTCCTTAATATGTTTGTTAAATCGCCTCCTAAATGAGGTTGTTAAATCGCCTCGTGAGGCTTGTTGTTAACTTGCCTTGTAAATACTTGATGTTAACTCGCCTCCTGAAGGCTTATTGTTAACTCGCCTCCTCAAGGGCGTTGTTAACTCACCTCATAAAGGAATTTTGTTAACTCACCCTTAAAATCCGTATTACCACAAACATGAGATTTAAGCATCAAGAATTGTTCAAATAACATTCATACTAGTTGCATACCACTTAGGATCAGGTATAACAACAATTAGTCACAGAATCATCAAAAACGATCAAGAACGAGCATATTTATTCATTTTGATGCATTCGTACAAGAAACTACAAACAAGGATGAGGATTTAAGGCTCAAACACATTTAAGGAAGTAAATGCAATTGTCCTAGCATAAAACCCACAAACAAATTACACTAAATCCCTAAAACCCAAAATTTTGTGCACAATAATCATCAAGAACACATTCATATGATAACTAATCCCAAAACTATATTAATCGAGTGTTCTTCACTCCTAAACAAACAAAACCCCTCATTCAATTTGAGATTTTAATCACTTTTGATTTTTACTAACCCTAATTCAAGATTTAAGGATTTCGAGATCAATAGTGGATGAAACTTTAATTCCTTTGAGATATATAAAGTTTAGGAAGTGAGGAACGAGTTTTAAGTTATACCTTTTGCTTGATAATAACTGGAAGTGGAGAATGAAAGTTGGCGATTTTGAATGGGTGAAAGGAGGGAAAAAGTTTTTGTTAAGTGTGTGTTTGTGTGTGAAAAAGACGGGGAGGGTGATTATGTTATAAAACTAAATTCGTTTTTGACATAATTGCCCCCTCAAGTTGCATAACCTTTTCATGTTTCTCATATAAGTTTTATTAGGCAAGTAAGGTTTAACAAATGGCACAAATAGTCCCTATTGTTTTTAACTAGCATACCTAGAAACTTATATTTGCACATATACTCCCTAAAGGCATAAACAAATAACAGTTAAGTCTCACATAAGCTAAACTTAATTAACTCCCCTTTAATTGTTAAACCGTTATTGTTTAAAACCTTTTCCTTTATCACAAACTGATTTTATGAAGAAGATATTTGAAATTTTCTCCCCCTTAAACAGTGACCTGTTTTCTATTAAAAGAGCTGTAGTCGTTATTTGAGTGGTCAAATGTCTTTGAAAAGCATTTTCTGATGAAGTATTATTTAATTTAGAAAACCAACACCATGAAAAATAAGATTTCACTTATTTTGACACATAAGCGCACTGACATGTACACTTATGGAATATAGGAAGCACGAGTTGTGATGCAAAGTAATCACAAGCCTTTGCGTGGTCATATAGTAGACGATGCCCGAGAATAAATTCCTGTTATGAGGACAATTTTTCTTTTTGAAATACTTGCCTTTAAGATGATGACCGGGTTGCTATCTTAAATAATAGCAAGCCATTTTTGGCATGTTTTGAAAACTTTTAAACTTCTGCTCGAACTTCATTTACAGCATCGTATCATTATTAAATGACATTTCTAAGAACGTAAATATTATCGATTTTCAGAAGACATGCCAGAGATACGTATTTTTATATTTTTCTGATTTTTTAATTTTTAATTTTGTTTTTGTAAAAATTATATTAAAAGAAAAAAAATTGTTTTTATATTTTCTTATGTACATATAATATAGGATATGAGTTACCACCATCACTCGTTCGTTGCCTCTGTTAGACGTTTCAATGTTTTCAAAGACATGCTTCTCATACTGAGATTTTTGCACAAGAAGTTGAATCTTTCTCTTGGCAAAGGTTTGGTGAAGATATCAGCCAGTTGGTATTCAGTCCGGACAAAGTATAGTTTCACGATTCCATTTTCCACTTGCTCCTTTATAAAATGGTAGCGAACATCGATGTGCTTGGCTCATGAGTGTTAAACTTGTTGCAGCATAAAGCAATCGCACTCTTGTTGTCGCAATACAAAGGAATCTTATTGCATTGAAAGCCATAGTCTATTAGCTATGAACGTATCCATAGGATTTGAGCACAACACCTAGATAAAGCAATATATTCAGCCTTTGTACTCGAGATGGCAGTGCACTTTTGCTTCTTTGAAGACCAGCTAACAAGTTTATCACCTAAAAATTGAGCACTTCCTGATGTACTGTGTCTACTGTCCTGACACCCTGCGTGATCTGCTTCTCCATATGCTGTCATAGACATACTGGTATCCTTCGAGTACTAGACACCCATGTTAATGGTTCCCTTTAGGTATCAAAAGATCCACTTAACCGCATTTAAGTGCTTTTCGGTAGGCTTTCTCTGATACCGGGCACATAAGCAGACTGCATAAATAAGGTCTGGTTTACTGGATGTCAGATACATAAAGGAGCCAATCATGTCACAGTAAAGTGTAGCATCAACTGGATTCCCCTATAGATCTTCATCCAGTTTACTCTTTTCTACCATAGGTATGTCTACAGAATCACTAGTTAGCATACCATATTGTTTAACAATTTCAGAAGCATATTTAGATTCGTTTATAAAGATGCCTTTGAGACTTTGAGAAATTTGAAATCCTAAAAAGAATGACATATGCCCCGTCATTGACATCTTGAAATTAGTGGTCATCTGATTAGAAAACTCAATATACATGGCAGTATTAGTGGATGCAAATATTATATCGTCAACATAAATTTGTACCGGTAATAAGTCGTTCCCAGCTTGCCATGTGAAGAGTGTTGGATCAACTGCACCTTTAGAGAAATGTTATGAGATTAGGAAGCTTGACAGCATATCGTACCATGCACGTGGTGCTTGTTTGAGACAGTAGAGGGCCTTTTTGAGCTTGTACACATGCGATGGGTTGTCCTGATCAACAAATTGGTTGAGAAACGTAGACCTCTTCTTTAAGCTTACCATTTAAGAAAGCCATTTTAACGTCCATTTGGTAGATCGTTATATTCTTATGAGAGACATTTGCTATGAAGCTACGGATGGCCTCTATTCTAGCAATCGGTGCAAATGATTCCTCAAAATCGATTCCCTCTTCTTGTCTGAATCCTTGAGCAACTAGTCTAGCCTTATTCTTTAGTACCCCGCCAAATTCATCCGTCTTGACCTTATAAATCCACTTTAGTTTGATCAAAAGCACTTTATCTGGACACGACACCAATTCCCAAACTTCTAGTCTTTGAAATTCATGAACTTCTACTTGTATTGCATTGATCCATGATGGTTCAGTCATTGCTTATTTGAAGTTCTTTGGTTCTACCGAAGTTAGGAAGGCATCAAAATAACACCACATGACGTTAGTTTAGAGTTGCTTTCTCGTAGAGACAGAGCGAGAAGGATTGCCGATTACGTTTGCTATAGGATGATCCTTAGTCCATCTACCAAGTGTTCAAATAGAGTGTGGGTTTGTTTCACATTTGATGATGATTCTTGAGAAGTACAGTCTTCATGAAGAGATTCATAAAGTGGATCATCACGAAAAGTTGGTGTTTTTGGTGATTCTTCAAAACCTTGAGAAATGTTTGGAGAATGTTCTTGTTCTTATGTTGATGGAATACTTATTGATGGAGCTTTCTCGTCAATGGAAGTTGACATAGGAGAATCGGCTAAAACCACAGCTCTCGGAGCAACAGCTTCTTATACTAGAGAAACAGCAATGGATGGAGGAGTGAAGTATTTGTCAAACATAGGTTGAAACAAGTGATCACAATCATCTCTTAGTGGTGGAATATAAGATTGTTGAGGAATAGGGTTTGGAACGAGTCCTGAACTGGATGTTGCAGGAGTCATAGAATGAAGCCCAGGTCATGAACTAAATTATTCAGAAGCCATTGTTGTCAGCTCATCAAATGTCACATGAATTGTTTCTAATATTTTCCAGGTTATTTTGTTGTAGATTCTGAACGCTTTCTTTGCGGGCACAAACCAACAAAAATACCAATGTCAGCTTTTGCATCTAATTTACCTAGGTCGTCATTGCCATTGGTAGGATAACAGAGTGCACCAAAGACATGAAAGAATGATAAATCTAGTTCTTATCTTTCATAAGCTCATATGGAGTTTTGTTGTATCAGAGGCAGATTAAAGAAAGGTTTTGGGTGTAACAAGCTGTGTTGACTGCTTCGGCCCAAAAAAATAATGGAGCTTTAGAAAATATTAACATTGTACGAGCAGCTTCTACAAGAGTTCAGTTTCGCCTTTCAACAACGCCGTTCTGCTGAGGAGTGCGGGCAACAAATGTTTGATGCGAGATGCCAACATTTTCATAAAATTCACGAAGTATCTGATTGACAAATTCAGTTTCATTATCTATTTGAACATTACAGATAGTGGCATTCAAATGAACTTGAATATTTTTGATGCATTTAATGATGGCCTCAGGAGCTTCATCTTTTGTCCTAAAAAATCTGACCTAATTAAATCTTGAGTAATCATCGACAGTCACTAAGATATACCTTTTCTTGTTAATACTCGCCACACGCATCGGGCCACACAAATCCATATGCAAAAGATATAGTTTCTCCTTGTTAGTGTCTTCAGCTTTGGGTTGATGAGATGATTTCTTGCTTTTACCTAATGCGCATGCTGAACACAGATGATCTTTCCGAAATTTAAGCCTTGGAATGCCTCGTGCAAGACCGTCTTTAGCTAGCTTGTTAAGAGTACCGAAGTTGAGATGTGATAACCAATGGTACCATAACCAGGTCTTAGTTTTTGACGCTTTAGATAGAAGACAGATCAGGATAAATTACGAATAAATCAAGTATTTTTCCAAAACATAACTTCAAGATTTGCTTCGCAAAATTAACAAACAAAAAACAAGTTATGTCCAAGCCCCTCGACATAGTATACTCTTGAAATAGTAACATTTCCCAGCTAATAGTCACCATACCCTATAATTCTTGCAATATGGTCGTTCCCAAATCTAAATATACCCATAAATTTACTAACAAAGTTCATGAGCTGAGAGCGGTTCCCTGTTATATGTTTCAAACATCTGGAGTCCAGATACCAGAGAATAATCTGGACAACCTGTCATGACAAGAGAAGAAGAAGATAGAATATCTGTATCATTGGATCCCCAAGTATGATTGGGTTCCAAGTAGTTAGCTTTCTTCAATTCTAAAATCTTAGCATTTTTACTCGAACCTATATTTTTAACATTTTTGGGTTTCTTGGTGTAGACTTTAAGCTCTGGTTTTTGTGTTTCAATTGAGTAGGAAGTGGTTTTCTTAAGAGGCACTACGTTAGCTGAAGTGATCCTAGTTAAAGGGCATGAATTACCAACTATAGTAAAAGTTCTGCATGTTGGTTTCCACTTAAGTCCTACTTTAGTAAATACATGACCCGTAGGTTTCCAAATATTTTGTTTTTTATGTTTCTTAGCAAATTTAGCACGGCTATTCACATTTTTCACAAAATCAAGAAGACACATATCATGAACACTCTCAAACATAGATTTCTTACAAGTAGCACAAATAGGTTCAGAATTCACATTTAACAGTGAATGCTTATCATCAACATCACGAATAGGTTCCACAACACGATTCTTTTTATTAAATTTCCTAGGTTGGGCTTCTACTTTATTATTCATGTTCCTACTTGGTGTTCATGAGATCCTATCATTCCTTTTATTGTCGTATGCTTTGATCCGCAATTACTAGTAGAACACTTCAATCTTGTAGGAGACAAAACAATTGTGTTAGAATCTAATGTTGTAGATGACTCTACCTGTTTAATGTTGCTTGAGGATGTGAGAGATTCAACATACCTAACTTTCTTGACCTTGTTTTTGGGTGTTACAACAACCGTTTTTGCACTAAGATTAATCGCATTAGGGCATGTATCTCGAACATATACAAGTAACTCTTGAATTCATTGGGCATGCTTACAGGCAAAGTATAACTCTTTATCTAAAGGTTGTTTTGCTTTAGCTTGTTCGACTATTTCCCGAAGAATATCAGCTTGTTCCTGAGTGTACTTAAGGTAATCTATGTGAGTTTCCCTATTTTTCAATAACCTAGGAGCCAAAGGTTTTAAGTCTAGCTTGAACATTCCTAGAACAATAGTGTTGGCAGATGGTATTTGTGCAGTAATATTAACAATTTCTTTTCCTTTTACTTTTCATAAATCGTTTTTCAATGACGTTATCACAAAAACCTTATCTTGAATTTGAGCTTTTAAATCCTCATTTTCAGCAGATTTTAAGTTTAGTTTATCAATTAAAGAGTCACTCTGTTCTTTAGTACGAACACATATCTTTTTTATTGAGTCAAACTGCTCTTTAAAAACCTGTTTCACATGATTAATTTCATTACAAAGATGCTCGTTTTCAGAAATCAGTTTTGCCATACTATTCTCTAGTTCCACATTTTTTGTTTCTATTTCACCATAATCATACTTGACATTCTCTTCTTTGGGCTTTTCTCTCATTGATTTTATAATATCGTTCAACTTACAAATGGTACTGTCTTTGTCTTGAAACTGAGCTTTCAAATCATTATTTTCAAAAAATTCTGGAATTTTGAGAGCATTTTGATTATTACAAGATTCATCTTTTTAAAAACTTTCTTGATTAAGTTGTATTGACAATTCAAGAGAAATACAATGTTTTCCAAGTTGTGAGTAACTTTTCAAAAGATCATTATGCACATTCATGATTTCAAAAGCTCGGCCTCAAGATTGAAACACTTATCACAAGATTCTTTACACTTTCTATCCATATTCACATATTCACCAAACAAAGACATAGAATTCATCACAATTAAAAGAGCATCTTGAGACATGATTTGTTGTAAGAGTTAAAAGAACATCTTGAGACATCATCATTTTCCAAAAGTAATTCTTTCTTAGCAATTTCCAAACATTGTTTGTCAACTGAAGACTATTGAACAGCAGCGTCTATTTGGTCAAAAACTGTCTCTACTTCAATTATTTCATTTAGAAGATCTCTATCAAACACATTGAAGATGTCTTTTGAAGATTCTAGAAATGGAATAATTTCATTGTTAAAAACGGCTTTAGTATGTTCAAACCCCCATTCACCTTCTGTACAAGCATCAAGTGTAGTCTTTATCTTTACCACATTGTCAAACCTGGAAAGGTGAAATTTAAGCTTTTTAAGGCTTTCATTTACCAAGCTAACCTTATAAAGTTCCTTAGGAGCTTCTAGTTTGACAGAGGATGCATCAGAAGGTTTACTGGTAGGATTGGACATACGCAACCAGAAAGCTTGTTCAGCCAACAATTCTTGTTGTAGAGTAAAACATTTCCCAAAATCATCAGATAGTCTATTTAATTTTTCCTAATCAATGTTTCCTCATCATAAATCACATACATAGCAACATGTTTAGCAGATATAACACGACCATCATACAAGGTTGGTTTAATCCACTGAGCTTTCTTAAGGTAAAATGGATTTTGATAAACTATATCTTGTTTGTGTATATTATCATAGAAGGCTTGTGGCTTAGTTAACATGTGCACTATTTGACCAACTGTAAAATAATATTATCAAGTTCCTTTATCTTCTTTTCCAAATCAATTTTCGTTTTCCATATATTTATCTTCCTTTTCATTGGATTCACTTCTGAAAACAGTGAATGTTTGCAATAAACATTCCTTTTCTCTGATTTGTTTAGAAAGATTTTGCTCAAGTGAGTCAACTTGTTCTTTTAGTGCAAGCTTCTCTTTAATCATATCATCCATTTAACAATCAATCATTTTTTCACGACAGCTTAAATCAATATTAAGATGTTGTTCAAAAATTTTAACTCGTTCTTTAAATCTCTCTAGTTCAGCAGTTACTGATTCATTATTCTGTTCCTTATTAGCCTTTTCCCAATTATTTACATGATTTATCATTTGTTTTCACATTTTTCTATCACAGATAAGATCATTGAATCTTGTTGTGCTTGCACATTAGTATCTTGAACATTTTCCAGTTATGTTTCTTGCAAATATTAAGAGTACGGAATAATATTGCTATCACTATGTATCTCATTATATGTAATATCTACAACTTGTGTTTGTTTAAAATCTTGCATTGCATGCACACTTTGATTTTCCACATCATTAAGATAGGTTTTAGAATGAGGTACCTATGAGATAACGTCAGAACCATAGTTGGAAATGTTGGCCATGAGAACTGTTTTTGCATTCGAGATATCATCACAGTTTGAATCATAAGTAACAAGATCCTAAGTCTGAAAAGCAGCATGGTTTTGAATGATTGTCTGAACAGCTTGACCATCTGGAATCCCTGGATCTGCAAGAAATGCTAGTTGCTTTTCATCCAAAATTTGTCCAGCTTCCTGAGCTTCAGCTAACATTGCTTTATCCTTATACCATGTTGTATTCCTTGGTCTCTTAGGCTGAGTGCATTGCCTAGCCGTATGTCCTTCACCTTAATAGTTATAGCATTTAACAACCCCTGCCTACCTGCTTGCATTGTTTCCCCCAGAACTTGTAGCATTACTCTTATAACCAGTATCAGAATAACTTTGACCTTGTCTCCCCTGAACTTGTTGCACTGTGACCCTGCTATCTTAAATAGTGGCTTGGTTTCTTTGATTTGATGAAGTTCTAAGTTGATTATTAGTTGAGGGGAACCTTAAGGAAGCTACAACCATTAGAAAATCCATTGCCTTGTTGAGACAAGCAATTAGATCATCTCCCAAAGAGAATACAAGAATAGCAAAACCTGAGTCCACAAGAGGTGACTCAGTCATTGGTTGTGCAGTAACTTGAGGTGATTGATAAGCAATTTGTGGAACAGATGAGGTTTGATAATTCATTTAAGACTGATATGGATATGATGGTTGAATTGATGAATGATTGAATTGAGGTGGTGATGGATAAGTAGATAAGTAATGTTGATTGGGATGAATTGATCCATATTGAGATGGTGGAAACTGTTGTTGAAGCTGAGGATTGTTGTATGAAGACTGATAAGTGTTGAAGTGGGGTGGTGTCATCTGCTGATTTGCCACAAATGCAAGTAGATCTTGATTGCGTTCACGCAAAAGACAGACTTCATTTGCATGGAGTTCGTGTTATTCAAGATATGCATGAAGCTAATCAAAGTTGGTAGTATGCAAATCATTTACGAGCTTGACATCAGTCACAAACTTACTTCATTCAGGTGGAAGACTGTTTTAGAACTTGGTATTAACTTGAAATTGCTCCATTTTCATGTTGTAAATATTCATGTCATTAATCAGCTGAGTGAATCTCAAGTAATACTTATGAAGTGATTCCCCCTTGATGTGAGTAAACTTATCAAATGCATCATACAGTTTGCACTCTCTTTCCTGCTTAGTCAAAGAGGTACCTTGCATCAGTAATTCAACTCTCTCCTATAAATCCTTAGCAACTCTGTGATGATTCACAAGTGAATAGATATCAGCTGGTAGACCTTGAAGAATGATATTAGTTGCCTTCATATCACAATCAGCCTGAATTTTCTTAGTAGCAGATAATTCAGCATATTTCTTTGTTCTGGTCGCCCTATTCTCTTCAATAATAGGCCAAATGAGTGGATCATTTTCAACTGATTCAAGTATCATTCTTTTGTGCTCTTTGTTTTGTATGTAAAGTTCCATTCTACTTTTCCAAGAATCATACAAGTCCTTGTCCAACATTGGTGGACGCTGGTCAGCACCGGAGAGTATCATGTACTCAGCAAGAGTATTCTTTTGTACAAGTGGAATAATTGATTCCATGCTGATTTGATGCTTTTAGATTACTTATGGATCGAACGATGATTAAGAGTAATTGTGTTTTTAGTGAGTTGTCTTTTATCTATTGTAAGTCTTGAAACTACATGGGATTTTACAACTCTGGATAAAACCGGGAAGACAATTGAATGTTTCACGGGATTTTACAGATTAAAGATGTTGGGAATAAATCTTCATATGACTTAATACTGCCAACAGTACTAAAGGGGTTAGTACTGCCAGCACAAGGTTAGTACTGCCAGAACAAGTTAATACTGCCAATGAAACTTAATACTGCTAGTTGAAGAAGATTGTACTGCTAAATAGTCAAAGCTGATGATATGAAGATAAGAAGATATGGAGAGCATTTCGGAATATTTAGTTTTGAATTGTAACTGTTCCTAATAGATAGGCAGATATATTTGTAAAGGGCTCCTTGTATTTCTATAAAAGGAGATCCCTAGAGTAGTGATAGTTAGAACTTTAAGATATACACTTAGAGAGAATTTGTAATTGCTTCAAGGTTGTGTAACCCCAGTACTTAGAGAGTACTCGTATTATTTATAATATTGAAGCAGTGATTTTGGTATTTATTGTTTGTGAGTGATCGTTACTGTTTCATACATTTCTCTAGAGTATCAAAGTGTAGTTTCCGCATACACTTTGGTATATTCACAAAGTCTCAATCTTTGTTATTTTGGATTCTTCCAAAGTAACAAACTCTTTATATACTAAAGATTCGATCAAGGCGTGGGATCAACAAAAGAGGTAAACCGTATAATTTACTTTAGCAAATTTGAGTGTTCAAGTGAATTAATTTTCTTTTTAGAAGTTGTTAAATCGCCTTGTAAAGGAAGTTGTTAAATCGCCTTTTAAAGGAATAATGTTAATTCGCCTTGTACTAAAAAGTTTCTAAATCGCCTTGCATTAGGAAACTGTTAAATTGCCTTGCACTAGGAAACTGCTAAATCGCCTTGCACTAGGAAACTATTAAATCGCCTTGCACTAGGAAACTGTTAAATCGCCTTGCACTGAAAGATTGTTAATTCGCCTTCCACTGCCAATTGCTAAATCACCTTGCACAAGGAAACTGTTAAATCACCTTGCACTAGGAAACTGCTAAATTGCCTTCAACTGGACGAATCTCAAATCTTTCAAAACATAAAAAGACACACTTTTGATCATTTTTTCCTAAAATTTCTTGTACAACTAGTATTACTAAGCCTATAGGTACCTTAAAAATGCAAACTTTATGGTTTTTAAGCCAATACTTTTGAAATCAAGAATTGTACTTTATAAAACTTTTCGAACACAAAAAATGCACAAAAATTTGATGTTTTCTTAGATTCAAAGCTTGTACACCTATATCCAAGGATACTAGATCAGATTTACCAAGGTAAATGATCCTTTAGTGTACACCAATGCTTAGTTTACAAAAAAAGAAGAAGGTACGGTTAAAAAAGACAAAACAAGAACAAACACAAAAACTAAACAAATCACTCCATGGCTCTTGATACCAATTATAAAATACTAGTAATCTATAACACCAAAGAACAATAAAGAATTTTAGAGAGAGAAAGTGGATGCGAGGAAGGTTCTAGTGAGAGAAAGTAACCAAGAAAGAAAGATTAGATTATGTGTGACAAAATAAACCAACCAACCAGCTAACATTACATTTGATTAATCTACGAGCTGACTAACTATATTGGAAGTGACTGATACTTTTTGTATTCTTAACACAATGTAAAGCAATGTACACCAATGAAAAGACAACCGTTAATAATAGACAACATGAGATATCCGTCGCCTCTAATAAAGGCACTCAAATTGTTCAAACAAACGATGTGTCTCCAAAAATTCTGCCATGTCAATTACCACCAAAAGAGTTAAACCCTGGGAATTTTACCCTTCCTTGCACTACTGGAAGTCTAAATTTTTATGTTATGGCAGATTTAGGCACCAGCGTTAATGTCATACCCAAGTCCATTTTTGAACACCAAAAACTAGTTCGACTTAAGAAGACTGACATGCTCATTGAAATGGTAGATATGACAAAAAGATCTCATATAGGAATAGTTGAGAACGTCCTTGTTAAGATCGACAAATTTTTATTCCTATCAGATTTTGTGGTTATGGATATGTTAAACACACGTAATGAAACCATGATTCTTGAGAGACCATTTCTAGCAACCATTCATGCCGAAATAGATGTCTTTATTAAAGAAATCTCTTTAGGAATTAGAGGTGACATAGTTACCTTCGATATGGACAAAGAGATTCATAATTTCACAACCCCTATAGGAGAGATTTATATGATAAACGCAACCTCTAATACTCCCTTAGACGCATCATCTAGGGTTAAGGAAACTAAAGACGTGCATAATGGTTATAATCAAGAGCAGGGATGAAGTCGTAAGAGGTCAAGAAAACTTAGATTTAATATAAACCTCCCTAGCATGTACTTTTGTAAACCGGTTAAACAAATTCTGGAAGGCGAACTCAAATTTTGGTAGACATGTAACCCAAACATAAAAGAGTGTAATGGAGGCCATGAGGTATATGAAGTAAATAAAGAAAGAGATCTTAAAAAATGGTACTGTTACCATGATGATGATAGAAAGAGAATAAACAGGACCGATTTATCATTTCCTAAATTCCTATTAGTTAAATACAAAGAAAACCAAAAGAAGGGATTGATTTAGGACTAGAGGTATCAAGAATGGTGTATCAACAATCGAAACGCTCCTACTATAAGAGATACCAAGGTTCAAGAGAATATCAATCCTAGACCCAAGGACTACCCTTTTAAGGATTGGCTATTGACAAAGGTCGGACACACAAACATAAGTGAACCAGTAAAGAAATCTCTACTCAAAACATGCTAATTGATTTATTTTCAAGAAGATGTAGTGAAAGACCCGCGAGAAAGGAGTTTTGACGACTATAAATGGATGTTCGATCTAGAAATTGACCAGTTAGCATATGAATATAAATTAGGAATAGGAAAGAAAGGACATATGTTAGAGGATATATAGGAAAATTATAGAAAAGTTCAAGGGGATAATACCTATTGGTGGCATGATCAAAAATCAGAAGAAAAGGAAAGGCAAAAACTTGGAATTAACATAGAAGAGTACGAACCACCAATGGTTCACGTAGAAACTTTTGAAGTAAAAAAGATAATCATTTGACGCTGGCCAAAGTTTCATTTGTGTTAGTAAATAATTGATGGATGCCTTGCCTATGGGAAGAGAAAACGGGTCAAGATTCAGGGATATGATTCATAAGGAAGTGGACAATGAAAGGAGGGTGTACCAAAAGACGTAGAGCATCTTGAGTCTAACTTAAAGACTCGGTAATAAACAAAAGTGCTTGTCAGGAGACAACCCATCTTTTATTTTCTGCATATTAGTTGGTTTTCATTGGTTTATAACTTTGTTTTATAGGTATTCTTTATGAGGAAATAGGAATTCAAAGTCTCCTCGACTTGTATTCATGTGGTAGTAAGGTTTTGTCTTGGCGTAACCAGTTAGGTTACACCGTAACAGATTTTATTACGGCGTAAAGTCTTGCATTTGTTACGCCGTAAACCTTCTTAGTTCAAACATAAATTTTTAAATCCACATGTTTACGGTGTAACTAATACCATTGTTACGCCACAAACCTTTTTTAAAAACTAAAAATAAGTTTGAAACCTTTTCAAAAAAACCGTGTATAAGTAAATGAACTTTGTGGGTGTGTTCCCTGTAAACCCTTACGAGACTTCACTTGTCCACTTGGGACACCAAGTGGTTTAAAAGGCTTGTTGCATATGCTAAATGCAACCGTGATTCCTACAAAAGTGAGTTAGCTTGAAGTGTATATTTATCCATAAACGTTTAATGCTCTTTGTTGTCTAGTGATTTTAGGGGAAAATAAGGTTGTTCTATGGACACCTTGCAAGAAGTCAACTCTTGGAATTATAACTTGGAGAAGAGAGCGACACTTAGGGGAGTGTTTTGCTAATTCTACTCTTATTTCATTATTTCATTTCCTTAATTGTACAATAAGGACATTGTACAAAACAAGTGGGGGGATTGGAGTAGAATTACCACTTGACCTATATTTGCCTTTGATTTCCGAGTATTCTTTGAAAAATGGTGCCAATTTTAAATTTTTGACATGTTTTTCTTACTAAACTATAATAAATCTTTGCCGAGCACATTTATTATCCTGTAATTAATTTGGTGAGATTAAGCCTAATATTCCATTTTATCTATTATACATAAAATCTACCAAATACATGAGTGTCGGTAGTATTGTAGACTTTAGAACTTGACGTGTACATCTTGTTAAGACCTAATTGGTTAGTGGAATAGACTATTCAAAAAGGAAACATTTTAAGAAATCACCCAAAAACCCTATATGTGTGTGTTTATCAGTTTGTTACACTGACTTGTCGACCTCCCCATGTAAAACCCTAGTGGCGCTCACTACTAGTGCAAGATACCCCTAGATCACCTTGTCAAGCCATTCCTATTTAAACACTATATGTTTCGTTACACCATTTCGCCTTAGCCTACCTTGTAGTCTTTATTTTCTTTGTTTTGAAATCTCTGGCTATTTAAGTCCATGGTTCGAGGGAATGGGAACCAAAACTTTATGCATTCGTGGAAGACTAATCATTTATGATCTATAAAGACCCCCCTGTATCACCACTTTCGACATTGTTTATCCCAAGTGGGGGGATGTCCGTATAATATCGGATGTTGCAGAGGCAATAATTAAAGATATAAACTCCTGTAGCATTTGCATATTTATCATGAATAAAATGAAGAAAAGAGGGTGCAAACTAAAAAGTCACCCATGTGCTAAAAATGTAAAGATGGTGAAAAAAAGTGGAGCTAGTAGCCCATTATTGCACCAAGCCATCTCAACAAGTATAAAGAATGGAGCTAGTAGCCCATTATTGAAGATCAGGTTTTCAAACTCAGACTTTTGGACCTTGGATGGACAGTATCTAGTTATGACAACCTTAGTTTACTTTAGACTATTTGTTTCATGTTTTTATCTTAACAACCATTTTAAGTGTATCTCGTGTCTATCCTTACCCTTTATATCACCCAATAAACCAAATATCACCCATGTTGCATTGGAGACTATTTAGACTCTAATTCTAGTTGGTGGAGACTTGTGTACTTTTCTAGCTTATGATAAAATACATACTATGACTGTGCAATTGAGTGATCACCCCGAAATTAAACACTTAGATCAGTAATGAGAGTTGAGTGTTTTTTATCCCCTTTTTGTGAGGTGTTCGGCTCTGATGTTTTCTAGCATAAGTAGCTTATAAATTCATTTCTTCAAGTCAAATTGGGGAAATCTTTTTATGAATTATTCTAAACGGTTCTACTTGAGGGCAAGTAGAAGTCAAGTGGGGAGATATTTGATAACACCAAACAGTTAATATATTTTAATATCAAATTCCTTATAAAAATGCTTACAAATATGTTATTAATGTATGAAAATGTTACTTAAATGTTTATTATTAGTTTTTAGGGACCAAATGAGAATTTTAGCAAAAGACAAGGGATTTGGACAAGAAATGCACCAAAGTGAAGCGTCCAAGGCACTTTACGGCGTAACATCCCCGAAGGATTACGCCATAACATACTCCAACAAAGAAATGAGTCATCACACCTGTTAGCCTTAAAACATGTTAACTTATTTGGAATTACATTAGTTCATAAATAGTCAAACATGCAAGGACTAGATTAGACTATTTAGGATAGTTTAGTTGTGTTTGGACTATAAATACCCCCTCCATACTTCCATGGAGGGGTGAGGATAATCATTTGTATTTTTCATAAAGTGTGTGTGTGTTTCTCTCTCTAGAAAACACACACATTTTTCCCTCTCTACTTTTCTCTCTTAATAATATGGCAACTTATTTCTTTTATCATCCCCGACCTCCGGATCGTGTGTTTTAGGCTAAAATCTTCATGGGTATCAAAGGGCCTATAACGCAAGACCTAAACCAATGCCTAATACTCCTACTCGCTAATCATAATTCTATCTCTCCACGCGTTCCTATCAGAGGTCATGTCCTCGGACAAGAGAAGCTCCTTTATGTCCAGCTTTAGTCTATCCTCCCATCTAATTTTAGGCCTACCCCTTTGCCTGGAGCCTTTAACTTCCATGGCTTCAACTCTTATAACCGAGGCATTCTGTGGTCTCCTCTTGACATGCCTGAACCATCTCAACCTTCCTTCCCTCATCTTGTCGACTATAGAATCGACATCAAGTTCTGCTCTAAAAACTCCATTGCGTATCATGTCTATCATGGTTTTACCATAAATCCACCTCAACATTCTCAATTCTGCTACTTCCACCCTAGTCGCTTGAGCTTTCATGGTCGGCCAGCACTCTGAGCCATACAACATATC
>BQNB010018162.1:12253-38486 GCA_026074375.1 Tanacetum coccineum | reverse complement strand
GTTAATGCTCGCGCCAAGATCGGTCAAGGCTAAGCATTCATCTATCTCTAGAAAATTACATGGAATGAGAAATTTACCGGGGTCTCCCTATTTTTTAGGCAACTTTTTTAAGATGACCGCCGAACAATTCTCATTCACCGAAGTATTGGCTAATTCAAACAATTTCTCCTTATTGCTAAGAAGATTCTTGAATGTCGAAGCGAATTTTGGCATGTAAAGTAAATCATCCGAGAAGCTAAGATTGAAGTGTAAGCTTCAAAAGATTTGAAGAAACTTCTTCATTTGATGGTCGTCTCTTTCTCGGAGCTTTTGGTTGTTAAGCCTCGAAGGATAAGGTATATTTGGTCTTGGCTTAGGAGCATTAACGGGCTCAGAGGTTGGTGCTTGAGGTTGGACATCTGGAGGTTGGACTTTTTTGGTACTTGATTGCACCGGATCCTTTGTTACCTCGGGCTCTCTTTCCACCACCTTAGGAGAGGGAGAGAAAGGAGGAGGAATTGGAGGTCCATCGTAAGATACACCACTTCGGGTGGTGATTGCTTTTAAGTCACCTTTCGGGTTAGTGACGGTATTACTAGGAAGAGGACATGAACCTGAACCTGAACCTGAACCTGAAGGTTTGTTCATTTGAAAATAACTGCTAAACATATTCTCAAGCTTGTTGTTTTGTTGCAACATCGTGGCCTGAAATTCATTTTTCAACTCTGTTTTCATATTAGCAATTTGATTTCGCATAGCTTGCATGTTTGTTTCATTAATTTTCATGTAATTTGCGAGTTCATTTGACGGAGCAGCTTGAGTTGGTGGAGTTGGAGCTCGGTAAGTCAAATTTCCTGGGTTGTAATTATTTCCTCGGTTTTGATTGTTGTGACCTGGTGGAAAACTAGGTGGTCAAACTTGATGAGCAACACTCGGAGGACGGTTTCCAACATTTCCCTGATTCTAGTTTACTGTGGCTGCAGATACATATGCTTGGATATTATCTTGATAACCTGGGAAAGCATTGACATTGGTGGCAGGACACTGGTAGTAAGGATGTGGTCCTCCACAAGTAATACAACTCTCTTCAATTGCTTTAACGGAAGCTGGAGGAGGAGTTGTGTTTTTAAGAAGCAAAGCCTTAACGGCATCGGTAGGTGCAGCAACATCGGGTGAAAGACCGAAGGTAGAGGTGTTCCTACTCACTTTCGCAACAACGGGTTTATTTCGTGAAGTGCGAACTTTCGACTTATTCTTAATAATTTTCAACGCATCTTGAGTACTTTTTTCCAAAAGATTACCACCGGCGGCGGAATTCAAAGAATCTTGATCGGTTGGGATTAAAAAATTGTAAAAAGTATCAAGTTGATGCAATTCCGTAAAACCGTGATGTGGGTATGCACGAAGGAGATCCTTGAAATGGCCTCACGTCTCATGAAACGGTTCATCAAAACGTTAGTCGATAAGATTGGATATTAGATTCCCATAATCATGCTAAGGATTGAAGCTCGATTGAACGAAGGACAAAACCACGAGCACGAGAGGCTTCAAAATCCAGGGCAATCCTGGACATACAACACAAAACACAAAACATGAGAAAGGAAGAGGCGAGCCTCCCCACAACACACTTATTCATTACTACTATTATAATTATATTAGGATAAGCATGAGTTACCACCCACGAAGCGCTTGTTTATTTATGAGTCACTAAGCTTGACTCAAATCCCCAAATTCATTGGTCCATGGGGAAAGTTTGGAGATCCGAGACAACCATCGGTGGTATCACATTCAGATTTCAGAGCCTCTTAATAAACAAACAGCACCGCCTGTAGTTACTAGTTACAAACAATGTGGTATGTGATATCGTAACAGGCGCATGAACAGGTTGTATCAGCTCGCTACTAGAAAAATGACTTTCAGCGACAGACATTTCCGACGGAAAATATTCCGTCGCTAATTCTGGAAATATATTGACAGATTTCCGACTACTATGCTTTTCCGACAGATTTACGACGGATTTCCAAGAGATACTGTTGTTTCCTGCCACTGTTTCCAACTGGATTTCGACGGACCAGAAATTAGCGACCAAGATTCAGCGACAGACATGTTCCATCACAAATCTGTCAGAAAACTGCTGTTAGCGACGGATTTCCGACTGAAACTGCTGTTAGCAACATATTTCCAACTGAAAATAGTCGTCGCTATAGACCTGCTATTGTAGTAGTGGCTTATGCTAGTAGCTTGAAGTAATACTTAACGTGTTGATTTGTTTGAAATTTGTTGTTAACGTTATTAGTAGCTCATTGTCTCTCAAATGTTAAAATGACCCAACAAGCTCTGAAATAGCTATAAGGTTATTTTGGGGTGACGAGAAGGTCGGTGACTCATTGAGTTAAGACACATAAACAACTTCAAATAAGGGAGTGTGAATGATACATTGTGTCCCTTGTTAACTTTTGTAATCCAACACACAAGAACAATAATGACTAGGGGTGAGCACCGGACCGGACAGGATTGGACCGGATCGGATCGGACCGACCTTGGACCGAGACCGAAAGTACCCAAAACGCCGGACCGAGGACCGGACCGAAATGGTACGGTCCGGTCCGGGTCGGTCCGGTTCGGTTCGGTCCTCGGTCCGGTCCGGTCCTATAAGGCTTAATCTCGGGTTTTTGGTCGGACCGGACCGAAGACCGAATTGGTCCAAAACCCCGGACCGTGGACTGGACCGCGGTCCGGTCGGTCCGGTCCGGTCAGTCCGGTTCGGTCCGGTTTTGCGGTCCGGTCCGGTCCACCGGTCTATTTGCTCAGCCCTAGTGAGGATATCAACGGCTGCTTGGCCGTAAACACATCGTCTAATCATTTGATCCCCACAAACTCGAAACAAGTAGGGGTCGTCCCAAAAATAATGCTTCACATCTTTGAAGAATTTTTTCTTTTGTTGGGATGACATCCCTTTAATCACAAAATTCCTCGCATGGTAATTTGAAAAATTGGCAAACCATGGGGTACTATCATCACCACGAAAGGTAACCATACCAAGTGTCTCGAGAGGGAATGTTTTGGTAATTTCCTTGTTTTCGAGAACATCTTGGTGGGGATTTTCAAGTCTTGAGAAGTGGTCGGCCACGAGATTCTCCGCTCCTTTTTTATCACAAATAATGACGTCAAATTCTTAGAGTAGGAGAATCCACCGGAGCAAACTCGGCTTAGCATCTTACTTAGCAAGAAGATATTTGAGAGTCGAGTGGTCCGTATACACTATGGTCTTTGACAAGACTAAATAAGGCCGGAATTTCTCAAAAGCATACACCACGGCTAATAACTCTTTTTTCGTAGTGGTGTAATGTGGTTGAGCATCCGTCATGGTCTTACTAGCATAGTGTATAGGCTGAAAATGTTTGGTCTTACGTTTCCCCAAGACTGCACCTACCGCGTAATCACTAGCATCACACGTAATTTCGAATGGTAGGTCCTAATCGGGGGCAACTAAAATCGGAGTTTCGATTAACTTCTTCTTAAGTATATTAAATGATTCAACACATTCTTTCGAGAAGATGAAAGGGGTATCTTTTTCAAGAAGATGGGTCATCGGCCGGGTGATTTTAGAAAAATCTTGAATAAATTGACGATAGAACCCGACGTGACCTAAAAAACTTCGAATGCCTTTAACGGAAGTCGGATGAGGGAGTTTAGCAATAAAATCAACTTTAGCTTTGTCGACCTCAATCCCAGACTTTGAAATCTTATGTCCTATAACAATTCCTTCTTTTACCATAAAATGGCATTTCTCCTAATTTAGAACTAAATTAATGTCTTCACACCGTTTGAGCATTTTGTCTAAATGGGAGAGGCATGAAGAGAAAGAATCCCCAAAGACCGAGAAATCATCCATGAAGACCTCCATTGTTTCCTCGATCATATCGTGGAAAATAGCCATCATGCACCTTTGGAACGTGACCGGAGCATTACATAAGCCAAAAGGCATGCGTCGGTAGGCAAACATCCCATAAGGGCAAGTGAAGGTGGTCTTCTCTTGGTCTTGCGGGTCAATAGGAATTTGAAAGTATCCCGAGAACCATCTAGAAAACAATAGAATTCGTTTCCCACGAGTCTCTCAAGCATTTGGTCCATAAACGGTAACGGGAAATGATCTTTACGAGTGGCATCATTTAACTTTCGGTAGTCAATGCATACACGCCATCCCGTAACTAATAGATTAGGTATCAACTCATTATCATCAATTTTAATTACGGTTATACCGCCCTTCTTAGACACACAATGAATGGGGCTAACCCACGGGCTATCGGAGATAGGATAAATCAATCTGGCATCAAGGAGTTTGATAACTTCCTTTTTGATAACCTCATGAATTTTTAGGTTAACCCGTCTTTAATGTTGAATTGCCGGTTTAGAGTCATCCTCCATTAATATTTTGTGAGTACAAAATTGAAGGTCGATGCCCTTTATATCGGAGATTTTCCAAGCGATGGCACATGGTCACGCGCGAACTCACCCCTTTTTTATGTGTAAATAAACATAAACATATATATATATGTAAATATATAAAAATACACAACAAAGGTCAGAACTCACGAATTCAAGTAAACCGGAAGCAGTGTAGAGAAACTCCGGGTCGTTATGTCCCAACGAGGCTAGAAATGGAAAATCGCAAGACGATTGATAATTTGTGTTTTAATGTCACAAGGAATGATTCGGCACTAAAATTGATAAAAATAAGCAATAGCACATAAAAATAGCAAAGAGGATAAGCTGGAACAAGTATAAAAGCTAGGAATGGCAAAAACACTTAAAACTTCTACAATAAGACACAAATAAGCTGAAATAAACTTAAGACAAATCAAATAAGCTAAACTAACTCTAAATAAACAAATACAAAAAGCAATTAAGCTAAATTAAACAAGATAAACACAACAGTACTAACAGTTTTAACTACCAGTACTAACTTGGAGTTAGTACTGCTAGGCTAAAGTTAGTACTGTTAGCTTTAGGTTAGTACTGCTAGGCTAACAAGACTTAAAGAAATAATAAATAAGCAAACAAGCTAAAACAGAAGTTCACCTAACCTTAATAAGCACTTAGTAATTGGAATAAGCAACTAGAATAAACTAAAATGATAAATAAGCTAAAAAGCTACAAACTGATACACTATTGAAAATACTTTGAAAAGGAAAATAAACTTAAATAAGCTTATCCCTAAAGAAAGTAAAGGAAAATGGTTTAATCTACTCTAAAAGGCTAAGGAAATCTTAAATAAGCAGAAATTATAAGCTGATAAGCTAAGTTGAGCAACCAGTACTAACAGTTAAGACTAACAGTACTAACTTGGAGTTAGTACTGGTAGTGTTAAGTTAGTGCTGTTCCAAAAAGTGAACTACCAGTACTAACTTAGAGTTAGTACTGCTAGTGTGGAGTTAATACTGTTCCTAAAATGAACTAGCAGTACTAACTTAGAGTTAGTACTGCTTGTTCAAAACAGCCTTTAACTTTTCCAAAAATCATTTTTATTTCAAACTAATTAAAAACAGATTATCAAATAACAAAGTAAAACACTTATAAGCAATTTTCAATCCATAATAAGCACTTAATTAAGCATGAATTAGTCTAGCAGTATAAACTTAAAACCAACAGTTGTATTAAATAAACTAGCAATTCTGCAATAGATAAGTAAAGTAAGAAATAGAGAGACTTACTACACCCTTGCTCAAAACAGGGTCAAACAATGAATCTACAAGCTCTAGCTTGCATAGAACAAGCTAGTGAGAGTCCATAAGCCCATCCAGAACTGGCTTATCATCCAGGTTCCCGTTCCACCACCTTAGGAAGAGAAGAAAACAGGGGTGTAATTGGGGGTCCATTATAAGAAATGCCACTTCGGGTGGTAATTCCTTTTCAGATCTCTCTCGGTGTTAGCAATGGTTGTTGCTAGGAATTGAACCCGAACCCGAAGTAGAAGCGGTATTCATTTTCATGAATTGACCAAACATGTTCTTAAGCTCGATGTTAGAATTTGTTAAGAGGTTTAATTTGGGTTTGCATGTTGTTCATCACCGCATCATTTGCTTTATGTAGTTTTGAGAAATCACTAGTCGTAACAACTTGTGCGTTGATGAATCGGGGCTTAGATAATGCAGAGCCTTGATATTTTGGTTTCCTTGATATAACTCCTCTATTGTGTGTGTAGCCTTGATTATTACCGGGTTTGATTATTTTGCACATTTGGTTGAGCAAAACCCGGTGGCCGAATTTGGTTAGCTACATTTTAAGGACGGTATCTGGTATTTCCTTGATTATAGTTTACTGCGGCTGCTGAAACATATCCTTGAATATTGTCATGATAGCCCAAAAAAGTGTTGCCATTGGTGGCAGGACACTGTCGGTAAGATTGAGCTACCGCCACAGTAACACATGAGTCCTCTAACAAGCCTTTTACGGAAGCTGGTGGGTGCTGGGGTTACTTGATGTTGTTTAAAAATCACGGTCATGGCACTAGTCACGGCACTGGCTACGGCACTGGCTATCTCTGAAGAATCAACATTACTTGCTTTCACTTGAGAAACAATCGGTTTGTTTCTTGAATTACGAACTTTTGATTTGTTTTTAATGATTTTTAACACATCTTGTCCACTTCTTTCCAAAAGATTGCCACCGGCGGCAGAATTTAAAGAATCTTGATCGGATAGGTTTAAACCATTGTAGAAGGTATCGAGTTGATGAAATTGGGTAAAATCGTGATGTGGCCATGCTCGAAGGAGATCCTTAAAACAGTCCCATGCCTCACTAAACGTTTCTTCAAACTTTTGATTAAAATTTGAAATTTCATTCCGGAGATTTATTTGTTTTGAAGGGTAGGAATGAAATGGTTAATAAACTTGGACACAAGATCGTCCCAAGTGAGAATAGAACGAGGAGGTTCTTTGTCGAGCCAAATCCGGGCTGGTCTTATCGATAGAATTGAAAAAAGCATAAGCTTAATCGATTGGTTGGGACATCGTTTACTTTAACGTAGATAGACATGTAATCTTGTTAAATTATTTATGAGCATGAGGATCTTCTTTCTCAAAACCGAAGAATTGTTTTGAAGTTACAAGATTGATAGCGAGAATGGGTGGTACTACGATTGCCTCCGCATAACCCTCGGTGGGTGCACAGAGTAATTCCGCCATAGTACGTTGATTCCGGCCATCGTAACTACGGGAAAAGTCTCTATAGAGAAATGGTTTGACTCTTTGTATAGAACGTCTACGATTACGATGTTTCGGAATGGAAGAGTTTGATTCGTAGAAGGTTCACAAACGAATTTTGTAGAACGGCGAGTTCGCATTACACTAAGAACAAATATAAGAAAAAATGAAAGGAGGAAAACAAATAAAATATATATTCATATATATATATATATAGTATATATATTATATATAATATATTTACTATATATGATTTATATATATAATTATTTATATATATATATATATATATTTTAGTAACTGATAAATACTAACAAGTGTACGGTCGTAAGCTCTCTAGAAACGCACAAAGAAGCGAGGAGCGGCCGTAGCGCGAAGCTATTAAAAACCTTCTCCTTTCGGGTCGAAGAGTTCGTTGGATTGACCCTCTTATACTTCTTATAGTTTGTAATCTAAAGGTGAGCCGAATTCACAAGTGACACAACGGTTGATTTTGTTGTTTTTTTTAATTTTTTGGTATTTTTGATTACTTGATAATAGAAGAAAATATTCACAAATGAAAGCAATAATTTCACGGGGAAGGGTCTTCAAATACTAATCTTAAAACGTACACAATAATCGTTTCACAACCTCCCCGGCAATGGCGCAAAAAATTGATTTGCAATATAGTATATATATATAATATATGGTAAACTTTCAAAAAAATTACCTTTAACCAAAGTAATAAGTCAAAAATTCACAAACAAAATATATATCCGGAAGTATCGATTTTCCCTTTGAAACAACAAAGTTCAAACCGGACCCGGGTCGTTTTATTTCCCGAAGAGGCGCGAATTAAAAATCATGATTAAGTTCGTGATCAAGTGATTGAATGATCAAATGTTTGATTTGGGATTCTATTTCTACAATTAAAATGCAAAAACAAAGAAAAGCAAGCCTAAAACGAAAGCAATTAAAGTTAAAACACGAAAAATGATAATGGGATCTAAACCCGAGCTTTAAAAACCTAAACTATCAAATTTAAACCCTACAAAAGCAAATTTAATTTTTAAAGGTCCTAAATGATAAAAGGAAATTTTAGAAAAAAGAATTATATTTTTTTGACTTTTATTTTATTTATTATGAATTAAAATAATTTTAATCTAAAAAATTAATTAAAAATACTAAACTAATTTGGAAAATTCTGAAAAAATTATGAAAAGTACTTTGGACAATGCTAATCCTAAGAAAAATAAAATGGTGAAAACAGCTTATTTAAATAAGCAGGAAATAAGCTAAACTAGGGCTGAAAGCTTAAAGGGTGAAAAAGGGTTATATTTTAAATAATGCCAAGTTAAGAATGAAAAGACCCTAGGGTTAGTTGCGTGAGTGGTGTGTTTGAGTTAAATCGTTTGGGCTGTTAGTTGGAGGTCAGGTGGTTCGAAACTGGTGCCTCCCTATACACCCAAATATTTTTATTTTTGAAAATTTCTTTTTGAAAAAGCTTCTAATAAGCCAAGTTACCAACTTTAAAAAAGTACTTCTTTTAGAAGACATCTTAACTTAAGCCTGGAAATAAGCTGACTAAAAAGGGTGAACAGTATTGGTATAGCTAAGGGTAAAGCTAAACCGTTTGCTTTTTGGGGACTAAAAGCAAAGGAAACAACAAAATAAGCTAAAACAAATACACACCTACACCTAATAAGCACTTCTAACTAAAAATTAGCAATTAAATAAGCTAGAAGGACAGAATCACTTAAAAGGATTTTAAACTTTAAATCCTAAACTGAAAATTGCTAACAAGCTTAAACAAGCTCTAACCTAAGCCTAAAACCTAAAAAGTACTCTAAACCTAACCTAATAAGCAAGACTAAACAAAAATTAAGCAAATCAAATAAGCCATAAGCTCAAAAAAGCAAATAAGCTTTTTGGCCAAAAATGTCAACTAAACAGCCTAAGGGGGGCACTTTCTAGCTTATTTTTAAAGGCCTTAAGCTATCCTTATGGCTTGTTGACCTAAATAAAAAATCAAAAGGGGACCTTATCATTAAGCTACAAGAATCAGATAAGAATAAGGTATTTGAAACACATATAAGTTATGAATTAAGGCTTATGAAAATGGTTGTTTAACTTAGTAGAATGTTGAGTTTTTTTTTTTAAATTTTTGTAAACATCTAAAAATTGACAAAAGTGCAAGGCCTAATTTAAGCTATGAAAAAGACTTTTAAAAAACAAAATAATCTTAAACAAATTGAGCTAGACACCTAATGAACTTAAACAAACAAATTCAGACCCTAGAACAGATTTTAACTAATCTAAAAATTAGATTGAAAAAGGGCTTTCAAACTTAAAAACTAAAAAAAAAATTGACAGATTTATACTAAACACTCAAATGACAAATTCAAACTGAACTTACTCTATTCCTACTACATTTAGATCCTAAAACAAGCATGAGAACAACACTTACAAGCCATTTATGCAAATCTAATCAAGTAAGCTGAATGATAAAACAAGAAACCTACAAATTCAAAACATGTTTAGCTTAAACCTTAATTTTGAGTTTTAAACTTTAAAAACTTAAATAAACTATCTTTAAGGCCAAATTAAAGCTTGTTGAATCTGATTTAAAGACCAAAAGCACACCAACAGTACTAACTCAAGTTAGTATTGCTAGTGCCAAACACCCCTTTAAAATCTCATTTTCCATTTTTACACTATAAAGGTCTAAACTAAGCTGAAACAAATTTGGTATTAAGTAAATAAAGAACTAATAAGCATAGACTAGTAACTAAAAAGCACAAATAAGCAGTATAGCTGAACAGATTTAAGCTAAAATATGGCATTTAAGGTAGTTTTAATGAAAAACTTAAAACAATATGATAAATCTTAATCAGATAAGTATGCATAAATAAGCAATGGAATAACTTTAGTGGATATGCTTTATTACACATTACCGTTTTCCATTAAAAAACCATACTTTATATGATAAAAACGTACATAAAATACAGTGTTTTGTTATGTTTTTCATTTATATTGGTTGGAAAAGGATATTCAGAGGAAAAGGACGAAAAATCAAGCAAAAATGGACAAACCGAGATGTGAGCTGGAATGGAATAGCATGGAAAAGACCAAGTCAAGTCATAGCCAAATATGTCAACCCCAAAAAAGAAAGTCAATGATTCAAAGCCGATGCCGAAAACGAAGAATACTTAATGGTCGGATAAGCCCATTAAGGATTAATATGAAGACTAAGAGCCCATTTTAATCATAAAAGCCCAAAGTCCTTTTCTATCCATACACAGCCCAAAATGTGTAATGAGGCCCAAAACCCCATTTAAATGCCCGTTAAACCCATTCCTTCATAACTTAACTATGTCGTTACCCCACAAGGACTTATTTTGCAACATGTTATAACACACAGAGGGACTGAATTTGACAAGTCCTAAATTCTTCATTATCACAAAAGGACTATCACTGAAAAACAAGATATAACCTCGAGGGGCTTACTTTGCCAACACCCCAAACTTGTTCTCACCCACAAGGACTGAGTTTGCAATGAAACATATAACTATGGAGGTCTAATGTTGTCAAACCCCAAAAGTCCTACCCTGCTTTTAAGAATAAACAGAGCATCCTACCAAAAACCCACAAGGTACTGTTCCCTTGTCTTCTCCCCTTCAACCCTGCAACATACTGCCAAAACCCTCTCCCCCACCTCATAAAACCTCCCCTAATGACATGTGGCATCCAAGGGAAATTGCTATTGGCCTCATAGCAAACAACAATAATCAATGGCTATGATTTGAAGACTTTGGGACCAAGGAAATTCTAGGGCTATGATCATCTTGACTTTCCTCTCACACAACAAAAACACTGCTGAAGTCTCTCTATGAACAAACACAGAAGCACATGTTCAAGAACTCACTTGTATAATATAAGGAATTATAGGCTCATTGAGTAAGGGTCCAATTTACATTTGTGTTAAGAGTCCAAAACATGTAAACCAAAGTTTGTACATTTCAATTTATTATCTTTTTAAAATTAATTGTCATATTAAATTTCAGTCATTTAATCTTGCATTTTACTTATTGTCATTTTAAGATTTCCTTTAAATACTTGCTTTTTACTTTTACTTGTCTCTTTAAATAAACTGTTCATTAGCTTTTTAATAACGTTTTTATAGTGATTAAAAACTATAAAAAGCATGTTTTAAGTTTTTCTGTTATTAAAAAAATCAAAAATTCACAACAAAAAGCAAGAACTGTCAAAAATCAAAGGAAGCCAAGGGAATTAAGGATGGCCTTGGTTTAGAGTTATGGTAAGCACTGTGGACTAGTTTTTTTAAGCTTTTGGAAAGTTATTTGTTGCCAAAAAGCTATGGCCCTTTGTAAGTTTCCTTTTTACATTTTAGCTTATTACTGTAGCAATGCTTATTTGTTGCTTATTTTTGTCTTTTATTGCTTATTTATGTTCTTTAAGCTTGTTTATGTTTGTTAATTGCTTATTTATGTGCTTTTGTTTAAACTTTTTATGCAAAACTGCCTTTACTTGCCTTTTTTTGCTTAGTGCTTATTAGCCTATTTAAGTGCTTGTTTTCATTTGAATTTTGCTTATTTATGCTTTACATTGCATGTTCTTAATCTGTTTTAAAGTCTCTGTGCTTAAATCTTGTTAAAACAGCTTTAAATATTGACTTTTAAAAGCTAAAGGGGTGTTTGGCATAACAGCCAAAAAGGGTCAAAACTGGTTTCTAAAAGCTTTGGGTCACTTGGTCTCTTTTGGCCACCTTTATTAAGCTGTTTTAAGAGAATTTTTCCAAAATTTTAAGTCTTAAAGTTGTTTTAAGTTTTTTTTCTATGTTGTCTTTCAATCTGTTGGACCAAAATAGGTTTGAAGTGCTTATTGGGTAAACGCTTTTAAAATCAGATTTTGAGCTTTGATTTTGTGTCATTTTTATGTCCTAATGCAGTATTAAAGTTTTCATTTAGTGTATCCTTGTTATGTCAAAAATATGTCCACTCTTTTTAAGTATATTTTTAGTTTCAAAAGCCACTTTTTAAATCTAATTATCACATAGTCTATTTTTGTGCACAAGCTCATTAGGATCTTGTCTTCACCTGTTTTAACTTTGTTTTCCATTTTAATCTTATTTTATGGCTCATTTACAAGCCTTCATTTTGTCCCTTTAAGATTGAAAAAGTCAAATCAGTGTATGATGATTGAGACTAGCCACTTTCCCTTAGCTTTTTCTTTCCTTATTTGAGCTTCAAACCTGGTTTTCTTTGTTTTCCTAGAAAGCTAATAAGCAAAACTATAAGCTCTTATAAGCTGTTAGCCCTAAGGATGCCTTTTTAGTGCTTAAAAATAAGCTTTAAATATGTCCCTTAGGCTACCTTGCATTAGGTTTTAGACCAAGTGCTTATTTGCTCTTTCTGGCTTATTTTCCTTATTCCTTGGCTTATTATTATTTGTATTAGCTTATTAGGTGTTAGGGTCAATCTGCCTTAGCTTAGTTTTCATTTCCTTTAGCTTATTTTTCCTGTAGTACTTACCAGTTTAGCTTAGCTTAGGCTTAGTTAAAAAAAGTAGAAACAGCTTTTTAGTTGCTTAATTGGTTTTTAAATTTTTGGTTCTTTGCTTTTTTAGAAAGCCCAAAAGCTAGGCTTTAAGCTAGCACAAGCCCCAAAGCCATAAGAATCCTTTTACGGCTTAAAAATAAGCCCTAAAGGTGCTCCCTTAGGCTGTTAGGTCTGCAAGTTTTAGCACCCCTTGCTTATTGACTTATTTAGCCTTTTTGCTTAATGTCACTTGCTTATTTTGTTTGAATTTGCTTTTTAAGTGTAGTTTTCCATCTGTGTTTGCTTATTTAGTCATTTGCCTAGCTTATTTGTCCTAGAAATAGCCAACAGTTAAGCCATTTGGCCTTTGGTGTGAAAAGCTCATATCTGCCCATTTAGTTGCTTATTTCCCTGCTTATTTTTAAGTTATAAAAAAGTTTCCTTTTTTAAAGTTGCTTAATTTTTCATAATTTATAAGTTTTTTTTAAAAAAAAGAAAAAAAAAGGTTTTACCAAAAAGGAGAGGCCCAGGCTCGAACCCCAGACCTCCCCCTTTCATACCAAACGCCTCACAAGCACACTCAGTTACCACTTTGCTACAATAGCTCATCCATTCACATTTTGCTCTATTAAATCTTTATAGTCACTTTTTCCTTTTTTTGTTTATAAGCATTTTATTCGTCTTATTCAGCTTATTTCAAATAAGGCTGGCTACCCAAATTTATTTTTTCATAGATTCTGTTCATCTTAAGCTATTTTCCACAATTTTTTTAGAATTTCCCATATTGTTTACTATTTTTAATCATTTTTTTCTTTAAAACTGTTTTTTAATTATTAAAAATTAAATTTCACACACCCATCCATATTGTATCCCATAGCTTGCCCCACTTTCACTAATTCCTCCAATACACATAAAATTGACCCCCTAGTACGTGGAACCTTTGACTTTTTAAAATTTCCTGAATAAACCGAACCCGAAACCTCTTCCTTGGAACCCTTATTAATACTATTTCTTTCCGGTCCATTTAGGTCTTCCTCCACATTACGGTTTAGCGAATTGATCTCATTAACACTCCGAACATTCTCCTCGTGCTTATTATTATTAGGAATAGAAATCCCAAATCAAATCTTTAATCCATTCAAAAACGCAATCACGAGCGTATACCCGATTTTCAATTCACGCCTCGTTGGGAAACGACCCGGGAGATTTTTGATTTTCCTTTGGTCAAAAAGAATTTTTTTGAGTCTTTCGGAATACGTATACTATAATTGAATTATAATTTAACCCTAAGAAGTTGGTTATCAATTTTGGCGCCGTTGCCGGAGAGGTGTGTGCGATTTTCGTGAATACGTTTGAAGATTAGTTTTTGAAGACCCTTCCCTCGTGAAGTTATCATTCCCGTTTGTGAATATTTTCTTTTATTTATAAAAATACAAAAATACAAAAATACAAAAATATTTTTCATTTTATTTTATTAGTATTAGTATAAGAAAAAAATCAAGAAAAAATCAAAAACATAAAAAAACTGTTCTTAATCAAGAAATAAAAATCATCATTAATATAATGCTCTCAACTTGAGCATTATCATAATAAGTTCCCAAACAAAAGATTCAAAACTTGCCTTTGTGCCACTTGCGACGTACGGCTCACCTTTAGAAGTTTAACAAACTATAAGAGGGGTTTAAGGAGTGTTGTTCCGAGGGACTACGACCCTAAAGGAGAAAGGTTTTTAATAGCTTCGCGCTTTCCTACTCCTCCGCTCCTTTGTTCGTTTTTATTTTAAAGAGCTACCGTGAAGCTTGTCGATTATTGGTTTAAGTTATTCGATCTCGTTTTGCCCGTTAAAATAAATTGTAAATCAATTGAAAAACCAAAAAAAATATATTTTGATTTTTAGTGCATGCGCACTCGTTCTTCTTCTAATCTCGTTGGTGATTCTTCTTCTAATCCAACTACCACAAACCCGAAACGTCGTAACCGTAGACGTTCAAAGCAACCATTTTCTATTAAAGAATCTCCCATAGATACGGTGGCCACTCAACATTCTATGGCGGAATTGCTCCGTGCACCCACCGAGGGTTATTCGGAGACAATCGTGGTTCCACCAATTCTTGCTGAGCATTTCGAGCTTAAGCATAGTCTCATTAATATGATGACTTCGGACCAATTCTTCGGACTTGAGAAAGACAATCCTCATTATCACATTCGTTGGTTTAACAAAATAACTTCCACAATAAAATACAAGGATGTTCCAAATTTAGCGAATAAGCTTATGCTTTTTCCATTCTCTCTTGCGGGAGCAGCCCTTCGTTGGCTTGAAAAAGATCCCCCTCGTTCTATTACCACTTGGGAAGATATTGTTTCCAAATTCATCAACGAATTCTTTCCTCCCTCAAGAACGACAAATCTCCGAAATGTATTTCCACTTTCAACACAAAAGTTTTGATGAGTCCTTTTCATGAGGCATGGGACCGGTACAAAGATCTCCTTCGTGCTTGTCCTCATCATGGTTTCACCGAATTACACCAACTTGATACTTTCTACAATGCCTTGAACCCGGCCGACCAAGATTCTTTGAATTCTGCCGCCGGTGGTAATCTTTTGGAAAGAAGTACTTGAGATGTGTTGACGATTATCGAAAACAAATCCAAGGTCCGCAATTCATGAAAAAATCGATTGTTTCTCAAGTGAAATCAAGTGATGTTAATTCTTCTTCTTCCTCTGATATAGCCAAACTTACTCATGCAGTAAACCAGCAAACGAGTGCTGTGACTACCACTATGACGACTATTCTAAAACAATTCAAGCAACCCCACCTCCAGCTTCCGTAAAGGATGTTGAGGAGATTTATGTTACTTGCGGGGGTGCTCATCCGTATTATCAGTGTCTAGCCGCCGATGGCAACACTTTCCCGGAATTTCAGGATAATATTCAAGGATACATTGTTGCAGCCACGGGTAACTACAATCAGGGTAATTCTGGTTTTCGTCCTCCAGGTGTGGCTAATCAAACTAGACCACCGGGTTTTGCTCAACAAAACATGTAAAATAATTAAAACCGGTTTAGCCAACCTCAAGGATATAACCGAGGAAACAATTTCAATCAAAATGCAAATTATCAAGCTCTAATTCAACAAAATCAAAGTGTTCCTTTAAGTGAATTGGAGAAAATTAAGAAAACAAATGAGGCTAACATGAAATCCATGCCAAACTAAATTAACAATGTGAAAAATGAGTTAAGGAATGAAATGCAAACTTCGATTTAAGCTTCAATTTCTAACCAAACCAATGAGCTTAAGAACACGATGGCTAGCTTTTTCCAAATGAACACCACTTCTACTTCGGGTATGGGATCTCTCCCTAGCAACACCATTGCTAACCCGAAAGATGAATTGAAAGCCATTACCACCCGAAGTGGTCTTGTTCTTGATGGACCTTCCGTTCCTATGCCTCCTCCATTCATTAATCCGGAGGAGGATGAACGTGTAAAGGAGACTTTAACGGACCCAGAACATGGTGAGTTTACCATTAAGGTCCCACCTCCTCTCGTCCAAAATGCTAAACCTCCTTCTCAAAGAAATTATATGGTTTACCAAAGGGATCCTCGTCATCCTCATATCCCTTATCCTTCAAGAATGAACCAAGAAAAACAGAAAGAAAAAGATGAAGTCCAAATCCACAAATTTTGGCAAATGTTTAAACAACTTCATATCAATATCACTCTTGCTGATGCTTTGATTCTAATCCCAAAATACCAAAAGATGGTTAAAAGTCTCCTTTCCAATAAAAAGAAACTTTTAGAGCTGGCAAATACTCCCCTTAATGAAAATTGCTCAGCGGTTATCCTAAAGAAGTTACCCGAAAAACTAGGTGACCCTGGGAAATTTCTCATTCCGTGTGGTTTTAGTGAGCTCAAGTGCAAAGCGCTAGCCAATTTAGGTGCTAGCATCAACTTGATACCACTCTCGGTTTGAAAAAAGTTAGGCTTACCCGAGCTTATTTCCACCCAAATGACCCTTGAACTTGTTAATCATGCAATTTGTAAAACGGAAGGAATTGCAAGAGATGTCTTTGTTCCGGTTGGAAAGTTCACATTCCCCGCTGATTTTGTCATTGTTGATTATGAGAGCGATCCCCGTGTCCCCCTCATCTTGGGAAGACCTTTCTTGAGGACCGCTCGTGCTTTGATCAACGTTCACGGAGAAGAGATGATTCTCTGTGACGGCAATGAAAGATTAAACTTGAATATGAGACATGACACTTCAAGCTATTAAACCCAACCTCATCAAGAATCAATTAACATGATTGATGTCTATAATGTTTCACATGAGGAAATTCTTGAAGATTTGTTTGCAACAAATCATCCAAGTGGCAAACCCACTTCTTTTCTCACTTTTCATACCGACTTAACTTTACCGGAAGTTAATGATGATATCTTTGATCTGGAGGGAGACATTATTAAGAACTTGCTAAATCTTGATAAAACCAAAGATCTCCCTCCATATCATGATAATCCATTGAGTGGCGATCCCACTTCAATTTCGGAACCTGTGACCGAGTCTTCTTCTTCCCTCACAATTACTTCCTTCGAAGAAAATGAGTTAATTTGGGAAGAATTTGAAGCTTATCTCGTAAGTGATTCATTTCCACCGGGAAATGATGAACTTCCTTTTTATATCGAATCCGATCTTAGAGAAATAGAATATTTGCTTAACAATGATCCTACCAAGGAAATGGATTCTATTCTCTAGGATTCGGTTGATGAGGGTAATCTTGCAGACAATCTTGTTGATACCATTTCTAAGATGTTCACCGATGAACATGCTCTTGATTACTCATCCCCACCATTATGGGATGATTATGATGATGAACTTTTTGATCTTGAAACCGTTAATGATGATACTTATGATGATCCTTTTGACTTCAAGGAAGAGAAAATCAAAGATTCTAAAATCTTGATTGATGAACTTGATCCACCTGGATTAAGTGATTTCCTTCCTTTTCCCGAACATGACTCGATTTTCTATGAGGATTTTTTAGAGGTTGATACTTTGTCTTCGACCAACAACCGGGACAATGTATTTAACCCGGGAATACTCATTCATGAGAACCTTTATGAAGTCACCAACTGTGCAACACCGGAAAAGAATGTAAAGAAGACCACTAATGCTTCTTTAATTCTTGAGGATTTTAATCCTCCTCTTTATGAACTTCCTTTCCACAAAGAAGTTCCTGGGCTCGGAGCTTTACTCTTGTTTTCGTCCGAAAATGAGGAAAACATTTTCAACCCCAGGATTCTCATTTCTAAAAGAGTTCATACTTCTCTTCTCTCGGATTTATCTCATCGGGGCCCTAAAGCTTTCAAAGTCATTAAATTTTTTGAAAGCCCGATGGAGATTTTTCCTTGCTCTTATGGAGAGGACATCCGTGTTTTGGATGTTCCGTGTCTCCATTTCTATCCCCCTTGACCAGTTCAAGTATGGGGGGATGGGGTCAAGCTAAGTGACCTAAAACAAGCGCTTCGTGGGTAGCAACCCATGCTTATCCTAGTATAATCGTAGTAGTATGCTAAGTTATGTAGTAATGAATAAGTGTTTTGTTGTTGTGAGAGGCTCGCCTCTTCCATTTTCTGTGCTTTGTTTTTTGTTGTGTATGTCCAGAATTTCCCGGATTTTTGAAGCCTCTCGTGCTCACTTTTTTTGTCCTTCGTTCACTAGAGCTTCAAATCCTCAGCTTCATTTTGGGAATCCAATATCCAAATCTTATCGACTAACATTTATCTTTAAGCATACTTAATAAACGGCTTAGGATTTACGTAGAGACCCTTCTTAAAACATTGAGGACAATGTTTAGTTCTAGTATGGGGGGGGGGGGATCTATCGATTTGATTATGCCTGCAGCCGTTGTTTTCACGTAATCTCGTTTTTACCACCAAAATTTCAAAAAAAAAGAAAAAATTTAAAAAATTTCAAAAATAAAATAAGTGTTTTGTCACAATTTTGACTTTCCTGCTGGGTAGAATAAGAATAAATTTTGACTCGATCGAGCATGTTGAGCTCTAGCTTGTTCCTTAACTTTTAGACTAAGCATTCGCGGATCTTTGCGAAGAACGAAAAATGATAGAGTTAAGTATGAGTTGGATGCTAAACAAGGATTATTTGGAAATCTTAAGAGCTACTGTGTGTAATTTGTGGCTTTTTCTCCCATAAGCTTCTAACCGGACTAATAATACGTGCTATTTTTGAAAATTAAACTTAAATCAACAATTTTTGAAGTATAGTCGATATCAATAATTTTAGTTCAAATTTATACTTAAATTTTCTAAAACGAAATTTTCTCTATATCATGGTAAAAAAAATGTGGTAATAATAATTATAAACTGTGGGCTGATAAAAGTTTGCTGCATCTTGCCGGCTCACAACCGATGTTGCAGCCTTCTAAAAGGTCGAGGATTTCCTTAAGAATGAATAATTGTATTAAGTGTAGTAAATGTGAGTTAATAAATATAGGGAAAATCTCTTTTTCTTAAATTTAAATATGCTTTTGAACTAAGACTATTTTATTTTAAGTTTTTCTAAATAAGCTATGTATATACGGGAAACCTAAGAGTTTTTGAAACCGAAGGTCCGTGAGTC
Source organism: Tanacetum coccineum (assembly GCA_026074375.1). NCBI lineage: Eukaryota > Viridiplantae > Streptophyta > Magnoliopsida > Asterales > Asteraceae > Tanacetum > Tanacetum coccineum. The sequence goes on along the minus strand of BQNB010018162.1, from coordinate 19,131 downwards.
CCGATACTAGTCTCTGTGGGGTGTCAAAAGCCTGGTCACTTAGCCACAAGGTTGGGATGTGCAGAGTTAAAAGTTATTACATGGGATGATCTCGCCTTCAAACTCATTATTCTCGGGTGGAACGTGAAGCATAGAATTTTGCAAAACGTTGATCCATGGTTGAAATTCGAAATGGCACATTCACCTAATATATAATAATTGTCGGGAGTGAAAAGTTCACAAGTTGCAAATATGAGTAGTGTTAGCATCTTAACTTATATTTAACGGTGATTTCGTTTTAAGCTTGGTTTGGAATAAATGAAAAGTCAGGGACGATGAATTTATCCTTTTTAGGGGCATTTTAGGATTGAAATGCATCTTGTTCTATGATCCCTAAAGTTATAAAAATAACGAAAGTCAAACGTTCTAGTTAGTTGCTTAATATAAAAAGTACAAAAAAGGATGAGAAAAATGAAAAGAACAAAAATATGTGTAGGAATAAGTGAATACATTTAAAAATGGTAAAAATGGGGCTTTTCTAAACTATTGATTCTTTAATTCCCCTCGATGAACACTTAGCTACTTTTCGAGGTTATTAGTCTAGGGGGATTAAGAGTCTTAGTTTTCTAAGTGCTTACTTATAGCATTACGTGAGGACACGCAATAGTTTAGTATGGGGGATTTTGGTATGTGCTTAAATACATATACCTTTAACCTTTAAAATCGGACTTAAATGACCAAAAACGTACCAAAAATACTTTGTATTTGTATGTTTTCACTTATATTGTGCAGAAAACGAATATCCGAGAAAAGGACGAAAAATCAAGCCAAAAACAACAAAACCAAGCACGAAATAGAAAAGCGTGAAAGTCAAAGTCAAGGTCAACTCCGACAAAGTCAACAGTCAAAGTCAAAGCCGAAACTGAAGAAATGGTAAATGGGCCCACCCGTACCCATCTAATGGGCCGGGTCAGCCCATTTAAACATATTATGAAGACTTAAAAACCCAAATTTAAATTTAGGTCCAATGTCCTCTTTTAAATCCACCTGGCCCAAACAGTACCAAAAAGCCCAATCCTTACTTAACCCCCGTTAAGCCCTATACCCCTTTTATAACTAACCCTGTTATTCCCACAAGGACCATGCGTGCAATGACACTTATATATCTCAAGGGCCATAGTTGCCAAATCCTTAAAACCTCATATATACCACAAGGACTTAACATGCAAACCAATCATACACGTTGAGGGGCTTGTTCTGCCAAACCACCAAACACTTTACCCTGTTTATAACAAAACCAAACTTCCCGCCCAATTTCCCTGTTCACCTTTCGTCCCCCCCACCTCGGTTACTGTTCACCCCAGTCCAAAAAAACATCACCATCCTTATCTCAGTCACACCCCACCTCCATAAACATCCAAAAGACACCTTGACAATCCCCTTTAACCTTATTGGACAAGAACATCAATGGTATGATCACTCGGATTGGGCGCCAAGCAAAAATGAAGGGCTAAGATTGCTTTGAATACTTTTATCTCACACAACAAACACACTCTTGAAGCTACTCAGTGAACAAGCACAAGAAGACCTCAAGACCTTTAGTATAAATATAAGCATTTTGTAGCTTATTACTTTTTGTCGAATTTTAGTGTTAAGTCTATTGACTTGTATTAACCAAAATTTGTACTATTTCAATTCTGTCTTTTAAATACATGTCATTTAATTTTATTGTCATTTTACTTTACTTGCATTGTATTTTTTTTAGATTAATCAAATTTTAAGCTTTCTTTAATTTACTGTCATTTACCTTTAAATTGTCTTTTAAATACTGTTTTAAGGTTTTATAAAAGCTTTTAAGTCATTTGAAGCTTATATAAACACTTGTTTTAAATTCTGTCAAAAAATCAAAAAAATCACAAAAAAAATCAAAAAAAACTGTCAAAGAAAGCAAGGAGCAAGGTATATCTTGGATGGCCTTGGGTTAGAGGTTCATGGGAAGCATATATGTTGGTTTATAAGCTTTCGAGAGCTTATTTCATTGCCATAAGCTTGGACTCTTGTAAGCTCACTTTTTCCATTTTTGCTTATTACTGTAGCAGTGCTTATCTTTGCTTACTTTCTGCTTTTTCTTGTTTATTTTATGTTCTTTATGCTTACTTTTCTTTGATTTATGCTTATTTGTCATTTATTTAAGTTCTACCTTAAATCTGTCCTTTAATACCATTTAACTACCTAGTTCTTATATGCTTATTTAACTGATTATTTGTTGTTGCTTTTTACTTATTTGTGCTCTACATTGTTAGTTGATATTCTATTTTCAAAACCCTTGGCTTAAATCCTTGCAAATCAGTTTAAAAATTCACCTTGAAAAGTTAAAGGGGTGTTTGGGATAAGGGTCTCAAGTGGGTAAAATTTGGTTTAAAAACCATTGGGTCACTTGGCTATCTTTGACAACTTTTTTTAAGTAGTTCTTAATCTGTTTTTCAAAGATTTTAAGTTTTAAGTTTGGTTTTAAGTCTTTTTCTCAAAGGGTGTTTTATGACTGTGGTGACAACAGTCCATAAGTGCTCTTTTAATTAGGGGTTTCAAAACCTACTTTAGAGTGTTGTTTTAGTTTCCATTTGTAGTGTCTAATGCAGTAGGATAGGGTTAGGATAAGTTTACATTTGCCTTTTTGGTTTTGGATAAAATCTGTCATAATTTTCTTTTCATAGTATAAACCCCCTTTTTCAAAATTTAAATTTAGATGAGTAAAAATAGTTTTTAGGCTTTGCATTTTTGAGCATAAGCCCCTTTGGTGACAAGCTTAATCTGTTTTGGCTTAACTTAGTTTTTGAAGCTTATTTTCTTGCTTATTTTAAGGCTGCAGATAAGCCCTTTGTCTTTTCAAAAACACTCAGCATATGCTGAGTGCAATCAGCCCCTTTTCCTTAGCTTTTTAGTAGCTCATTTGGATTTCAAACCCTATTTTAATTGCTGATTGGAGAAGCCCTTAGGTCAAGCTTTTTAGGTGTTCAACTCATTAAGCCACAAGGTTCCCTCTTAGGTGCTTAAATTTAAGCCCAAAAGTGCCCCTTAGGCTTTGTGACTGCCATTTTTTTTCTTATAGCTTATTTGCCTTTTTTATGCTCATCTGTCTGTTTTTCTTTGCTTAATTTTGTTTGAATTTGCTTATTAGGTTAGTTAGTGCTTAATTTAGCTTATTGTACTTAGGGTAGAGCTTATTTGCATTTGTAGCTTAACATTTTAAGTTTAAAAGCCTTTTATAGATTCTGTCCTTTTTAGCTTATATTCCTTGCTTATTTTTGTTCAAACTTGCTTATTAGGTATATTAGATAATCTTGTCTTATCTTATTTTTCATTTGCCTAAGCTTATTTGTTCTAGAAAGCCAAACTGTCTAGCTTAATATTAGTTTTAGTGTAAAAAAGTTATAACTGCCACTTTTTGTTTGCTTATTTAACTGCTTAATTTTAAGTTACAAAAAGTTGCCTTTTTTAAAATTTGCTTAACTTTGTTAGTTTTATAAGTTTTTAAAAAAAAGAAAAAAATTTTTTTTTCCAAAAAGGGAGCCCAAGGTTTGAACCCTGGCCTCCCTTATAGCATACATACGTCCCACACATCCTACACACTAACCAACTGCCCTTGGGTCTTTTTCAGTTATCATTCACCCCATTTTGTTTTTATACTCACTTTACCCTTTTAAGCCTATAAGTTCATTTCTGTTTATTTCCAGCTTATTTCGATAAGCTTGGAACTCCATTTTATTTTTCCTAAAATCAGCATATCTTAAACTACTTTTCAGTATTTTTTTCATATTTTTCTCATATCGTTTACTATTTTTAATCGTTTTTTCTTTTCAAAACAGTTTTTAATTCATAATAAATTATAAAAAAATCAAAAAAATATAATTCTTTTTTAGAAAATTTTCTTTTATCATTTTACACTTAGGAAAATTAAATTTGCATCCGTAGGGTTAAAATTTCTCATTTTGGTTTTTTAAAGAACGGGTTTCAGACTCGGTTCTCGTTTTTAGGTTTAAATTTGTTCTAGCTTTCGTTTTTAGGTTTTCTTTCATCGTTTTTGCATTTTAATTGTAGAAATTTTAGAACCAACTCTAAAAATCTTTAACCATTCAAAAACGCGATCACGAACGTTCTCGATTTTCAATTCGCACCTCGTTGGGAGAATGACCCGGGTAGATTTTTGAAGAATTTTGTTTTGGATAGAAACGAATCTTTTAAAAGCCTCTCGGAATACTTTACCGTTGATTTGGCCTTATTATTTATATATTTATATAATTAAAAAGGGTTAAATTAATACCACTATCAAAACTCAAGAAAGTTAGTATGTCTAGGAGAGTTGAGTCCTCTAAAGATCAGGAGAGTTTGGGTGCTCTTAAAGATGCATCCAAACAGGGGAGTATTGTAGATCTTGATAAGGATGATGATGTAACTTTAGTTGATGAAACTCAAGAAAGACAGGATGATGAATTGATGTTTGATACTAAAGTTTTGGATGCTGATGAGATGCCTGTGGAAGCAAAAGTTAATGAGAAAGATGAACAGAGTATTGAGCCTGATGATAGTACTGCTGGTGAAGCAGTTACTACTACTAGTGTTAAAGGTAGTGCTGCTCCTACAACTATTGAGGAAATCACTTTGGCTCAGACACTTATTCAGATCAAAGCAGCTAAGCCTAAAGTTGTTACTACTGCTGCTACAACAACAACAACTACAAGACCCAAGGCTAGAGGGGTAGTAGTACAGGAGCCAAGTGAGTTCAGAGCTCCACAAGAGGCATGATATGTGTTTAATTACACATACCATTTTTCATATTAAGCGAACTTAAATGACTAAAAACGTACCAAAAATACATTGTATTTGTATGTTTGTATTTGTATTGTGCAGGAACGGATATTCAAGAAAAGGACAAAAAGAAAGCCAAAAGCAAGCAATTCCAAGCACGGAGTAGAAAAGGGCAAAGTCAAAAGTCAGCAAAGCAAGAAAATACAACTTGAGGGGCCAAAACTGCCAAAACCTCAAGTTGTATTGCAAAAGAGAAAGACAAGGGTTAAAATTGCAAAGAAGGTAGAGATTGCATTTAAGTTATATAACTTAAGGGGACCATTTCTGCCTACTCCCCAAAAAGTCTTCTTTCCCGCCCCTAAAAACCCAGTTACAACTGGTATGTCGTCCCATACCTTCTACCCTGCAAAACCACTTTTCTCCATAGCCAAAATCATTTCATCCACCAACCCATCCCAGTTGTATAAATGACATGTTGGCAATCTCTCACCATTCCCAAAAACAATTTCGATGGCTAAGATTGTCTCCAAAGAAGCTCAATAGAAATCAAAGGCTGGGATTCGTTTCACAATTACCTCACACAACTAGCACACTCTTTTTGCTCTCTCCAAAGAAGCACAAGCTGCAAGTCCAAGAGATAAAGACTTCGGCTATAAATAGAGCCCTTTTGTAAGCCTTTGAGGCATGTTAGTTTTTAGCTTTTAATCTTAAAAATAATTTAGCTTATTTTCAGTTTGTTTCAAGTCATTTACAGCTTTTACTTTCATCTTTGTAACACTTTCAAGATTAATGCAAGTTTGAAGTTTTTAAAGTCAATATTACAATACCAGTGTTAAGTTTCTCAATCATATTGTTTTGTGTTCAAAAAGTTCTCATCACAGCTTACTCATAGGCTGTTTTCATTAAGTGAAAATAAAAAGTTAAGTAGTTAAGAGAAAATCATAAGTATCACTCTCAAATATACCACAGCTTAGGTTTTGGATGATAAGCCAGTTCTGGATGGGCTTATGGACTCTCACTAGCTTGTTTTATACAAGCTAGAGCTTGTAGATTCTCTGTTTGACCCTGTTTTGAGCAAGGGTGTTGTAAGTTTTTCTTTTCCTTATTGTTCTTATTTTCTGCAGAACTGTTTTAAGTGCTTATTTTGCTTATTTGCTAGTTGAAAAGTGTTTACTTTACTTTCTTACTTAGTACTGATAGTTCACTTGTTAAAACTGTTAGTTATAAGTTAATACTGCTAGTTCACTTTTGGAGCAGTATTAACCTTAAAGCTACCAGTACTAACTCCAAGTTAGTACTGCTAGTTCATTTTCTTGGATTTCAAAGGTAGCAGTACTAACTCAGCTAGCAGTACTAACTCCAAGTTAGTACTGTCAGTTAAAACTGTTAGTACTGGTGGGCCATTTTAGCTTATCAGCTTATTATTTCAACTTATTTAAGATTTCTTTAGCTTTTTAAAGTAGATTAAGCCTATTTTAGTCTACTATATTCAGTAGAACTTATTTGCCCTTTTCAAAATAATTTTAAGAGTTTATCAGTTTTAGTTTTCTAGCTTATTTATCATTTTAGTTTATTCTAGTTGCTTATTCCAATTACTAAGTGCTTATTAAGGTTAGGTGAACTTCTGTTTTAGCTTGTTTGCTTATTTATTAATCCTTTAAGTCTTGTTAGCCTAGCAGTACTAACCTTAAGCTAACAGTACTAACTTTAGCCTAGCAGTACTAACTCCAAGTTAGTACTGGTAGTTAAAACTGTTAGTACTGTTGTTAGTACTGTTGTGTTTATCTTGTTAAATTTAGCTTAATTGCTTTTTATATTTGCTTATTTAGAGTCAGCCAAGCAGTATAAACACCAATGTTGTTCCAACAATCATTTCCATCATAGACTTAGATTCTCACAAGCTCTCTTTCTATTTTTAAGTCTTACAAAATCTCTCATTTCTTTTTCTCACTGAAACTCTCTTTCTGTTTTTCATACTCACATCTTACTTTCTATTTTAAGCTCACTAAATCTCTCATTTCTTTTGGCTCACCATAACACTCTTTCTATTTTTATATCACAAATCTCTCTATTCGTTTGAGCTCACCAATGCA